>CAUYSK010050867.1:0-50649 GCA_963575035.1 Avahi laniger | reverse complement strand
CCTGGCTCACGTGCTCTTCTGTGCTGCCACACACGTCCCGAGGGGCTGGCACATCCGAGAACCGTGCAGCACGTCACTCTCGGGGTTAAAGACCATCCGCACCGGCGCATCTCAATGGTAACGTGCACGATTGACCTGGGGATCTCGCTCACGTGCAGTTCTGGGGCAGCAGGTGTGGGGTGGGTCAGAGATGGGCATTTTTAACAAACTCCCAGGAGGTGGCCATGATGACGATGGTCCACTGACTACACTCGGGGCGGTGAGGGTGCGGCGAGCACTGAGCACGTCAGCAGATGGAGGCGTTCCCTGCCACCGGCCTGACAGAACGGGCAAAGGACACGATTGTCTTCACCCTAACCTGAACCAAGAGGCCCTTCTCCCAGCTTTGAGTCCTCCAAGCCGTCCTCTATGCGCACGAGTTACATTCAACACCGGGGCGGCCTACAGCAAGCCGAATCCGAGTCCGCTGTCTTCCCTCCAGGTAGGGGCCGCCCTGCGTACTGCCCGGAGCTCAGCGGAGACCCGCAGCCTCCCGCCTTAGCCAAGGGCTGGCCCGAGGCCCCGGGGACTTAGTTCCACCCAGTCCGGCTCCCCGCCGGCCAGCTCCAGGCCCGGGTCAGTTCGTGGGGGAGCCACGTGGATGCGGCCGCAGCTCGGGCTCTACGGGATCGATGCTGAGGAAGTTGACGGCAGCGGCGGCCCTGGCAGGCGGCGGGGGGTCCCGGGTGGCCTCCCCAGGAAGCAGCAGCTGGGTCGTGAGCTGCAGGCCTGAGGAGCCACCCGAGCCCGAGTCCGAGTCCGGCGGCAGGGGCAGGGGCAGCACGTGCTGCAGGCTCAGGCCGGGCCGGGGGCCGCTGTGCGAGGTCCGGAAGGAGGGGGAGGCAAGGCTGGCCCGGCGCTCCCGGGGACAGTGGGGACACGGCAGGAACCTGCCCAGCGCCCGCTTGAAGTCCCTCATGAACAGCGGGTAGATGACGGGGTTCATGGTGCTGTTGCAGTAGCCCAGCCACGTGAGGACGTCGAAGAGGCCTGGGGAGACGCAGTCGCACACGGCCTGAGGGGATGGGACGGGTCACGCCTGGCCCCGGGGCGGGGACGCAGACCCCCCACCCCCACCCAGCTGGGACGAAGCAGATGCACACAAAGGCATGCACCCTCCCCACTCCGCAAGCCTGGGCTGGGGCTCAGGGCCTCCCCAGCGAGGCCTGGACTCACATGCCCCCCGCTGAGCATTACCTGGGCTATGTTGGCCACAAAGAAGGGCAGCCAGGTCACAAAGAACATGCCCAGAAGGATGCCCAGCGTCAGGCTGGCCTTCAAGGCCTTCCTGCTGTGCTTGGCGGCCAGACGCCTGCTGTCGGCCGACTCCACCCCTGGGCGGGGTGTCCTGGGCACCTGCAGAAAGGAAGGCCACGTGAGGCAGCTGAGAGAGAGCCCCAGGCTGACTCCGGTCCTAGCCACAGTCTGAGCCTCAGTCCCAATTCTACACTGAGCCCTGGTACAGCAATAAACTGAGCCCTGATCCTTGACTGAGCCCCAGCTGGAGTCCTAGACTGAGGCCTGACATCAGCGATAAACTAAGTGCTGTCCATGGTCCCAGGCTGAACCCTGACACCCACCATAAAGCCCTACGTAGCCAAGGTCTCCAGCGGAGCCTCAGCCATGGACCTAGACTGAGCCCTGATCCTGGCCCCACACTGAGCCCTGACCCTGACCCAGAATTTCACGAGGAGCTCTAGGAAGTGCAATGAGACACAGCAACACTACCCCAAACTCAAATCGGATGGTCTGGAAGAACCACCATCCCTGGAAAGACAACACGCAGCACAGGCCAACACGCATCACAATGAGCCCCAGCACCTGCCAAAGCCTTTACAATCAGCTGCAACGGAACAATACTTGAAAAAAAGGGGACCCGTTGCTGTCCAAGGCTCGGCAATTTTTCTGTATACGAATTCTCTTCATAGTTGGGAGTGATGGTCTTGCCCATGTGATTACTCTTGTGTTCCGCAAGATAGAAGTGCTTTTTTGAGGACACATGCACAACAGGGCAAATGCTTGCAATTAAGTCTTTTGTAGATTACAAGGGATGCCGGCGACCTTGATATTTTACAACTCCATTACGCTGTGGACTGGCAGGCTTCTCCGTTCTCAGGAGTGGACGGAAGAGGAGGAGAGGGGAGGAGGAGAAAGAAGCTGCCCGCCAGGAGCCACTGACAGGAGGACATGGGCGCGGGAGGTTAGACTTTGACTTCGCAAACTGGCAACCAGCAGCCCCAAAACACAAAAAGCCTCTCTGGACTGGGTGATCCCTCAGCGCTGTAGTTCTCTTCACTTTCTACACCTCATGAGCCCTTCGAAAATGTACAAAAAACCTCTCCCCAGAAAATGAAAGGCTCGTATATTTTTATACACATACACACAAGAAAAAAAATGTTGCACACTTCCAGAAGGTTCACAGACTGCCTTGAAGTCTGCGAGTCCCCACCATGAAACCGCAGGCGTCCACGAAGGCTGGGATGTGAAGCCCTCCTCTAAATCATGTGTTGCAGTCAATTTGGATTTTCATATATCAGACTTACACGGAGTGAGACCCACCAATATTTACAACGTAAGTAAACACCAGCGTGCAATGGTGCGCACGATTCACCGAGAGCTACGCAAAGGGAGTGCACGCCGCCCAGGCACACACCTGGGTTTTGACAGCCAGATCGGCCCAGCACTTCCTATAGTGAGGGACGGCCCGGCTTAGCTCTTGAGGCAGCCAGAGGTGGGCTGGGTATTGGGAGATGAGAAGGTCAGAGGAGGCAGGAAGGGAACCAGATTCCCAGGCCATCTTCCGCAGATGGAAAGTGGGTGGAGGAGGCAAAGCCAAGATGTGCCAACCGGGGCAGCACAAAGCCAACAGCCCCACCCGCTTTCATGCACACGCGCTCTCCTTCCATCCCGTGCTCCTTCCTCTGGGCCTCTTCCGGGTACCCAAGTTGGTGTCCTGTCCATGGTGGAAACCCCGGCTACACACCATCTTTCCATGGGAGTGAGGGTTCTAATTCTGGAATGGTAGAGAGGGTGGAGCACACCCCTCAATGTACTTATCTAGGTGAAATCTGGTTACACAAATACCAAGGACAAATTTGCAAAAGAGCAGCCTAAGAGAGGCCTTTGATCTCTCTCCTCTGTCTTGGTGGGGCAGCACTGTAGGGGCAAAAGCTGGGCTTTTAAGACCAGGTGAGCTGGCTTCAAATCATGTCTCTACCACTCGCTCTGTGATCTTGAAAGAGCCTCTGTTTGCACATCTGTAAAATGGGAAAAATGAAACTCAGCTGACAGAGTGAGGCTAATAAATGCATGCACAGTGCCAAACGCAGAGTAGGTGCTACATACATGTAGTCCTGAGGCTGGTTCCGTGATACGTGTGTGAGGTTGGGCTGATTTTTACCACCCGAGGTCCCTGTCCTTCTGCCGGCAGCTCTGGCCTCCCTAAAGCAGCACAGACGCCAGGACAGATGCTCTGACTCACGACGCTGCAGCTCAGGCTCTGTGACCGAAGGGGGCTCCTCCACCTCTGCCCCACCTCTGCTCCCAAGTCTGGCCCAAGTCAGCAAGGGGGAAAAAGAGCTTCCGCTTCTCTCTCTCCTCTTCTAGTTTTTGTCTCCTCCCAAGTGGACTCTATCTGGTTTCTGTGGCCCCGCCATGGTCGGCCTGGAGGAGGAGCCTCCTGCTTCCCCAAAAGAATCATCCAGGACCCGCCACACCTTCAAATTGCTGCCATCAATGGGGACAGACATTATGGAGGGAGGTGACACTGTCTCCAGGAGGTCCCACTTATCCAGGTGCCCCTCTGCCCCCTGGTGACCTGGGGAGGGGAGAGGGCAGGAGGCAGCCCTGGTCTTGTTAGAGCTCTAGGGCAAGCAGGAATTTGAGGCACTCCGAGGGTGTCTCGGGGCAACCATCTGGAAGGAGGCTCCGGGGAAGGGAGTGAAGATGAAATGAGATTTCCTCTCTGGTCTCCGTGGGAACAACCCGAGATCTTTCTTTCTCCTCTTCTTCCCAAAGAGTTGACCAGAGAACACAACCAAGAGGGAATAGAGAAGGAAACTGAGGCTCAGAGAGGGCAGAGGGCCTTCCCAAGGTCACAACTGTACTAGTGCAAGGCCACATGAACCAGAGTGACTTCAAATCAGCGTTATTGTCCCCATTTCTTGAGCACTCGCAGCACATCAGCATTTGCTATGCCCCAAGTCGTTCACTCTTTCTCAGAGATAGCCATGATTACCCCCATTTTGCAGATGGGACAGCTGAGGCTCAGAGAGGCAAAAGGACTTGCCAGGAGTCCCACGGCTGGTGAGAATTGAGTCAGGGACCCATTTCTGGCCCCAGAAACTGCGCTCTTCCCACTTCACCATGCCACCTCCACACTCGGGGACGGCATCCACGGGCCACAGACAGGGTAGGGTTAGGAAGCCTCACTGTTGTCACCAAGAGCTCCCATGGAGCAGAAACTAGGAGACACCACCATCCACACCTGGGATCCGGCTGACACCGGCATCACCCTTCTGGCTTCTCTCTGCCTTGTAACCGTCTCACAGCCCCTCGTGGCCACGTTCTGCTTGCGTGTGCCTTCTACACGTCCACGGCATGCGGCACTGTCAGAGGGCAGCTACCTGGAGGACAATCTGGAAGTGGCCTTCCAGCCAGCAATCCTACTTACAGGTCCTTATGTTCAAAACACACCTGCTCACTTGTCTGTACACCTGACATAGACAATAACGTGTCCCACAGCACTGTGCGTGATGGGAAAAAATTGGAAGCAGCCTAAACGTCCAGCAAGAGTGCTTACATAAACCACGGCACATTCCCACTCCAGGATGCCACCCAGATGTTTTAAAAGAATGAATTGGCCAGGTGCAATGGCTCACACCTGTAATCCCCACACTTTGGGAGGCCGAGGCAGGAGGATCACTTGAGGCCAGGAGTTTGAGACCAGCCTGGGCAACATAACAAGACCCTATCTCTAAAAATTTAAAAGTTAACTGGGCATGCTGGCACTGCTCTGTAGTCCTAGCTACTTTGGAGGCTGAGGCAAGAGTATTGCTTGAGCCCAGGAGTTCAAGGTTGCAATGATCTATGATGATGCCACTGCACTCCAGCCTGGGCAACAGAGTGAGACCCTGTCTCAAAAAAAAAAAAACAAAAGGCAGAAAAAAAATGGAAGGACATTTCCTAAATTGATAAGAGTGTCCCCGGGAGTAGAAAGTGATTAGATGGAATTCGGAGGGGGTGTCTTTTATTTCATCTCTATTGTTGAATTTGTATTTTGAAGTGTACTTATATATTCCCTTCTGCAATTTAAAATTTTTACCATCATCTAATCATAGTGTGAGGATCACAAGACAGACTTGAGCCGCACTGCCTGGTTTCAAATCCTGGCTCCGTTACTAACTAGCTGAGTGACCTTAAGCAAGTCACTTCACGTCTCTGTGTCTCAGCCTTCACTTCCACAAAATGGCAATTATAATGGCATCTACCTCGTAGGATTGTAGCGAGGATTAAATAACGTAACGCGCAGGAAGTTAGAACAGTGCCTGGCACACAGAAGTGTTAGCTGTCGTCTTTGTTGTTCACTGTTACTAGTGTTCGGCTCAGCTATTTGATCATTGTGATGCTGCTGCTGGTGGCAGCAGTGGTGACTTTTTTCCCTAGAAAGGCTCAAAGGCGTGAGCTCCCAGAAGCATATATTTTCCTACCAGCCGGAAAGGAGAGGAACGAACATATACTGAGCACCTTATGTGTGCCGGGTACTTTATGTATATTATCTCATTGGCTCTTCAAACAGCCTCAGGAGACAAACATCGTTCCCCCCGGGGCACAGAGAGGTGAGATGCCTTGTCCAAGGTCATCCCTCTTCCCTGCGAGGTAGGGCTCGAGCCCTGAGCAGCCAGACACCCAAGCTCCTGCCACAGCCGCGGCCCGGGCTCACAGGCCACCTGGCTCCAAGCGGCAGCCAAGCCCCCTGCGCTTGGCGGCGCCACTCTGCCAGCCTCTCCCGGCTCAGCCCCCTCCTCCCCCTCGCAGATATTTCTGTGATCACAGCCTCCTCTGGGGAGGAGGAAGGACAGAGATAGGAGGGAAGATGGATCACTGAGACAGAACAATGCTTAGCAGAGTGAGGGAGGGTGAAAAGAAGAGGAGGAGAAATTGATGGGGGAGGCAGAGAAGGGAACAGCGGGGGAAGACAAGGAACAGAGGAGGGCAGAGGTCATGGGCCACAGAGACCCAGAACTACCAGCACAGAGAGGAAGAGGCTGGACTACTCCCGCTGTGCCCCCGACACTGCCCCAGCACCCTGGGCCCTCCGGAATCTCCCAGGGCTGAAGGCCACTCCAGTCCAGCCCCAACACACACACACACACACACACACACACACACACACACGCCCCTGGCAGCATCTCATTCTGTCACCACCGCCCCTCCATCCCCAGCCCGCAGCCCCTGCCTTAGCACTAAGTAGGACTCCTTCTTCCAGCCCCTGGGGCAGCAGGAAAACCTGGTGAAACCACTAAGCCAGCCAATGTTTTTTTAAAAGCCCATTTGGGCTAGGCTCGGTGGCTTAAGCCTGTGATCCCAGCACTTTGGGAGGCAGTAGGCAGGAGGATCACTTGAGGCCAGGAGTTCAAGACCAGCCTGGGCAACACAGCAAGATCCCATTTCTACAAAAAATGTTTAATTTAGATAGGTGTGGTGGCACGTGCCCGTAGTCCCAGCTGCTTGGGAGGCTGAGGTGGGAAGATACTTGAGGCCAGGAGTTCAAGGCTGCAGTGAGCTGTGACTGTACCACTGCACTCCAGCCTGGGCAAGAGAGTGAGACCCTATCTCAAAAAATAAAAATAAAAAAAAGGGAAAAAAGCCCATTTACATACATAGTCTATATGGGAGGGATGAAATGCTCAAAGCTACCAGCTCCCACGCTCTAGACCCCAGAGAAACTGGGGCTTTGGGACCCTATGCCCAGCTCCCTCCCCTCTGCAGGGAAGCTGGAGGCTGCATTGGAGACAGCAGCAAGGGGTGAGTGAGACTGAGCACAGGAGGAAAGGGGGCTGATGCACTCCAAGTCTTATTCATTCTCAGCGGTGCCTTTAGGTCCAGGCATTGAGGGAGCCTCCACCTCCAGGCTAGAAGCTGCTGGTCTCTGAGACAGGCCAGCTGGGGTGGGAAGAAAGGAGTGGCGACCCAGGAGGCCAGAGTGGAGGCGGCATCCCAGAAGCCAGTTCCCAGAATGCAGGCCGATCTCCTGGCCATGAGCAAAACAGGCCTGCAGAAGGCTCGCCTAGGAGCCAAGGGATTTGGAAGCGAGGACGGCAGCCAGGAGCTGACACTTCACATACAAACCAGAACAGATTTTCCAGAAAGTGGGGGATTCGAACAGACACATCTCTGGCTAGAGAAGCGCGCAGGTCATTCTGCCCCAGAGGTGGGGTGCTGGCCCATGAGGGCTGCTCCCGGCCTTTGGTTTTAGAGCTCAGGGTGACTTCTCTGCTTTAGCCTCCACGCATATACTCAGGGAATGTTCGCTGGGTGAGGCACCCTCTTATGAGCTCCATAATCCTCATCATGGTAGCGTTTCACCGTCAGCGTCTGTCTCCCCAGCCAGAACAGAGCCCGGGCGGGCGGGTGTCACAGTCCCGTCAGCACGTACACTGCCTGGGACAGCTCCGCGCGAAGTAGGTGCTCGGTGCATGTCACCAAGCAAATGAAGCCACGTGATAAAAAGCTTAGGTTGTCACATGCAAGAACCGATCCTCAAAGGAGTGAGAGAAAGGCAGCCACGCGAACAGGGATAGACTCCCAGGCTCCCTGAGGCACTGCGTTCTTTCATCCCTTCCATAAATACACACCGATCGCCACGATGTGCTGGGATCGTGGCAGTAAAACGAAAAGACAGGCTCCCACCCTCACAGAGCTTACACTCTAGTAGAGCAAAGTGACAAACGAAGGGGTAAGTACCTAATATGCCAGGGGGTGGTACGTGCTGCTGAGAAATAACTCAGGGAGGGAGGACTGGCAGTTGCTTCTGTGGATCCAGGGATTGGGGAAGGTGACTGAATAGAACCTGGAAGGAAGTGGTGGAAGTCAGGGGCGGAGGGGTAGGGGAGAACCATGCGGGGAAGTGAGGGAAGGGCATGCCAGGCAGAGGGAACAGCAAGTGCAAAGATCCTGAGGCAGGAATGTGCTTGGTGGTGTGTTGGGGAGCGGCAAGGAGGCCAGCTGGCTGAAAGGGAAAGAGCAGGGGGGTGGTGGGAGGAGATGAAGCCCGATAAGGAGCAGAGGGCCAGGTGACAGGAGGCCACGCGGCAGAGGAATGACCCCGCAGGACTGGCACTTCTAAGGGATCACCCTGGCTGTTGTAGGGGGTTGAAAGGGAGCAAGGGTGACATGAGGAAGTCAGTCAGGAGAGTCCTGCAGGAACCCAGGCAGCAGCCGGAGGGCCTCGGCTCTGGTGGGGGGCAGCAGCGGAGAGGTGAGAAGTGACCCAGCCTGGACGTGTTTTCGCGGCAGCCATAAGAGGACCGGACGTGGAGTGTGAAACAAAGAGAGGGGTCCAGACTGCCTCCACGGTCCCTGGCCTGAACAACTGATCACCTCGCTCCGGGACAGCGAGTGACTTGATATAAGGAAGACTATGGGGGGATTAGGTCTGGGGCCCGGAAAATCCGGAGCTCTGTTGCCAGCATGTAAGCAGCCCAGGCAGGAAGTCATCGGCGTTCAGGTGGCATTTTCAGTCATGAGACAAGATGAGATCACTAAGGGAGTGAATGCAGGAAAAGGGCGAAGAGGCCGGGGAATGAGGCCCAGGGAATGCCGCGGCGGGGGCGGATCAGGAGGACCCGACAGAGAAGTAAAGGGACACAGTGTGGTGTCCCCAAGCACAGCGTTTCAAGAGCATCCCTGCCCACAGGCAGCGCGCCGGCTCAGATGGAGGCTGTGGCTCCAGCCAGATCTGACCTTGAACCTCATGCACCAACTGTGTAACCTTGGGCAAGCCACCTCCCCTCCCTCTGAACCTCAGTTTCCCCATCTGTCAAACAGAGAGACAGTAGTGCTGGCCTCATTGGGTGATTGGGAGATTAATAAGCTTAGCTCGGTGGCACCTGGCACATAGTGAGTGCTCCAAGACTGCGGGGCTGCACCTGATGGCCCCTGGGAGACCCCCGCCTGGGTTCCGAGGCCACAGTCTCAAGCTCAATCCTGGTACCAGCTGACTAGCTTAATGGAAAGAAAACCTCTGTCACCAGAGCCGTTGGAACCTGGAATCCTGATCTCTCCTGCCTGGACCTCACCCAGACCAGGCCACGTCTCACATCCCCAGCTACGAGAGCAGAGCTTCCCAAAGTGAGGGAATGGCGGTGACCTCAGGTGGTAAGCGGACGCCCCATAAAATAAGTGAATCACAGAGAACGTTAGCCCTTGCCGCTGCTCTTCCAACTCTTCCAGGTGCATCAAGAGAAAGACCCACGCTGGTGCTACCATGGCTTTAACACCCTCTAACACTCAACAAAGAGGAAGCAGGCTTCAGGCTCAGCCACTTCAAGGGCACCGAGCTGGACTTCAGAGTTGCTGCTGGGTGTCTTCGACGTCACTGAAGTTGTGTTTGTGATCACCTTCTGTCTACAGCAAGGGATACTGATTTTCCATTTCTGGAAGATATACAAAGTTTTCTTTCTAAACAAATTCATGGAAGATAAAAGATAAGGGAGATGATTTAAAGAAAATGCTAAGTACACGTGAATTAAATGGCTTGAGATGGGGGTGGGGAGAGGTAGCAAGGTAGGTGTCCTGGACGCCTGAAGTTTGGGAAACGAGAACCCAGGAGAGAGTGTGGACAGCCCAGGGCAGCCATCCCACACCTGAAGAAGCAAGTCAGGGTCACAGCCACCTGCCGAGACTCAAGAATGTTCTCCGGGGAGCACAGATAGGGAGAAGGAGCAGGGCTCCCCACAGGACCCCGTGGCCACGCAGGGCCCTGCCCTCTTAGCTGATGGGCCAGAGGCAGCTCTGGGCCTCACCGATGGGGTGAGGAGAATGTTGGCCTTTCACCCCTCGGCCAAGTCCCCGTCCACCCAATGACCCCCAAGGCACCCCCATCTTCCTGGAGCTTCTTCCACCAAGCGAGCCCAATGGGGACTTTCCCCAGGGCCTGTGACCTAAGTCCCTGGGACTCGGGCCTGGTCAGTCTACAGTCCCACCCCACAGGGTGGACCGCAGGACTCAAGCACAGTGTGGTGTGGGGGCGAGAGCAGCCACTCCACTTATAGACATCCCCAGGCCTTGAGCTGAGAGCACCTGCCCCGTTCACGAGCACCTAAATAGGTGCACTCACTGTGCAGTGGGGAGCAAAACCGACCCAGACATGCCCAGCCCTCGCAGAGCTGGCATCCAAGTCAGGGAGGCAGCACGAGCAAGTCGGCAACTGAACCAGGCGACCCGCTAGGGAACGGCGTCGGGGAGGGCGGCTGGGTCTGCAGACAGGGAGGCCGGGGGTGGGCCCTGGAAAGAGGTGAGCTAACAGTCAGGCACAAGCAGCTGCGGGAAGAGGATTCCAGGCAGAGGGCACAGCAAGTACAGCCCCTGGCACAGAAGGAAGCTCACTGCCTCCCAGGAAGTGTCAGAAGGGCTACGAGGCTGGTGCAGAGTAAGAGAGGGCGGGGAGGTGACGCTGGAGCAGTTGGCAGGGACAAATTCTGAAGCCAGAGCCTGAGATGGATTTGCTCTTTACGTTGAGTAGAATGAGGAGCCACTGAAGGGTTTGAGCAGAAGTTGCTTTTTGGCTCCAGTGCAGAAAATGCACAGCAGTGGCTGGAGCGGAAGCGGGGGCTGGTAGAAATCTGCCAAAGGCTCCCAGGCAAGAAGTGTTAGTGGCTTGGATTTGGGAAGTGGCCGCGGAGATGGCACCAGTTTAGGAAGCAGTGCCATCAGGCCTCACTAATGAATGGGTTGAGCAAGAGGGTGAAGAATTATTCCCAAGTTTCTGGTGTGGGATGCCACTGCCATGATGGGGAAGACCAGGGGAGGAGCAGATGGAGAGAGATGGGCCACCCTGAATTCCTTGTTGCACGTGTTACTGGGAGAAGCCTGCCCCACAGCCTGACGGAGCTGTCCTGCGGACAGTCAGGCATTGAGTGGAGCTCAGCAGAAAGCTGGGAGCTAGGAAAGGCCGAGAGGAGGTCACCAGCAAGTCTGTGCTGAGTGGCGATGCCCCAGGGCGCCTAGTGGCTGCTCATTCCTCTCCATCCCACAAGCCCGGGTCTCCCTGCGCACCCCGGGTACCTGCAGCGTCTCCAAGGCCTGGCTGGCCATGCCGGTGGTGATGGAGGCCACCTGCACGGCCTGCTTGCGGGCGGCCAGCAGGATCCTGCAGTAGGTGAAGCAGATGGCACCCGAGGGCAGAAAGAAGGTGAGGCCCGACGCCACGAGGACGAAGGGCAGGCTGGCCAGCAGGCGGCACTGGCCCGGGTCAGGCGGCCGCGCGTGGCCCAGCTCGTGCCAGCCCAGGAGCAGGGGCAGGAAGGAGGCGAGCGCAGCCAGGCTCCAGGCGCCCAGGACAAGCGCCAGGGCGCGCGGCGGCGTCATGCGCAGCTTGTAGCGCAGCGGCGACAGGATGAGCAGGTAGCGGTCCAGGCTGATGAGGCAGAGGTTGAGGATGGAGGCGCTGCAGCACATCACGTCGAAGGCGGTCCAGAGCAGGCAGAGGCCGCGCGCCAGCACCCAGCGCCCGTACAGCACGTTCAGCATGGCCGGCGGCATCACCACCAGCCCCACCATCAGGTCCGACGTGAAGAGCGACACCAGGAAGAAGTTGGACGTGTTGCGCAGCGCCGGCTGCGTGCAGATGAGCGCGATGAGCAGCGAGTTGGCCGCCGCCGTCAGCGCGATGACCACGCACAGCCCGGCCGCCACCCAGCCGCTGCCCGCGGGGGCCGACGGCAGCCCCGACCCCCAGGCCGGGGTGCTGTTGTTGGAGGGCCCCAGCTCTGGGACCATGGGGACCGGGGATGGAGGGCGGCGGTGTGATGTTGTGGCCTGGAGGAGCCGAGGCTGGGTGGGCACCGTCGGTGACAACAGACCGCGTCCCTCCCCCGCGGGGACAGGTGGGAAGATGGAGGCGGGGGCGCTAGGTCCAGGCCAGCGACCAGAGGAGGACGGAGAGGAGCCACACGGGCGCCCTCGGGGTGGGACAGGACACCTGGAGCAAACGGCTGGGAAGTTTAGGGAGGGGCGCCTAATGAGCCGGGTCCCCTAAAGACAGCGGAAGAAAGTTGGGAGGAGGTCGTGGGGGGCGCCCTCGGGTGGAAGCAGAGCCCCCCGGAGCGGTGGGAGGTAAGATGGGGCGAGGACGGTGGGAGCCCGGGGAGGTGGGAGCAGGGACCAAATGGGCGCTCTCCCGCCGGGCGGGCTCCCCGCGGCGGTGGGCGTGCGGGGGCGCTAGGTCGGGAGCCGCAGCGCCTGGGGTCGCAGGGCGGGGGCCTAGGGGCCGAGCGGAGCCCGGGCGGGGAAGGCAGGTCGCAGCCGGTAGAGGCTCCCCGGGGTCGGGCGCATCCGGTCCCTGCGGCGCGCGGGAGGACGCGGCCGGCCAGGCCCGGCGGGGAGAGGAGGGCGGCGGTCGCGCCCCCTCCCCACCCTGCCACCGGGTCGCTGGCCCGCCTCCCGCCCGCGCTGGGTACCTGGGGCGCTGCCGCTGCTCCGCCGCTCGCGACTGCGGCGAGCGCCGCGGGGCTGGGAGGGGAAGAGGCGGCTGCGAGCCGGGTGAGCGGCGGGCCGGGGGCTCCCGAGCCGGGGAGGTGCCGCGAGGGACCCGCGCGCGCGGAGGAGCGGGCGGATGGGGCCAGAAGCGCGCGGTGCCCGCGCCGCGGAGCGTGCGCCCCGCCCCGTGGTGGGCGGGGAGAGCCAAACCCGGGCCCCGCAGGCGAGCGGGGGCAGGGTACCCCGGGCCTGGGGGTCAGCGATCCGAGGGCCCCAGCTGCACCGGGCGGCCTCTCGGGCTATGGCAGCTCCCACACGCCCGCATATTCTTCCGCAACCCACGCGCAGCAGCGGCGCAGGCAGAATTTAGAGAAGGGAGCTGTGACCTCTTTTTGTCTGGGGACTGCTCCCTAATGGCATCTGCCCACTCGCAGCGAGGTCACTGCACTTCTGGGGAAACCCAGGAGTTAGGAAATGGGCAAATCACTTAACACCCCTCTGGCCTCAGTTGCTGTGTCTATAAAATGGGTTAATAATTATTCAGGGCACTCTTCACCGTTAGTTTGAGCAGTGGGCTGCCCTTCCCAGGGTCTTACCAGGAGAAACCATCCTGTTCCCCAAAGGGACCAGGCACTAATGATGAAGTTCCTGACCTCTGGGCACTCCCAGTCTAACAGAGCGTGAACAGATTGGGGAATGCCCAGGCAGGTGCGGTGGCATCACTGCAGGCAGAGGGGTGGGGTGTGGCATCCTCTGAGTGTGACCTTCATGTGTGTACCTCTTCCCTCTGGCTGAAGGGGCTCTACCTAACACTGCTGTGCAGATTCATTCAATAAATATTTATTGAGCACCCATTAGGCATCAGGCACTGTTCTGACCAATCAGGACACTACAGTGACCCCAACAAAGATCCCCACCTCCATGGTGCTTACCCTCTAGTGGAAGGAGACAGACAATAAACAATAAGCATAATAAACATGTAAAATAAGGCCAGTAATCCTAGCACTCTGAGAGGCCCAGGAAAGAGGATCGCTTGAGCTCAGGAGTTCAAGACCAGCATGAACAAGAGCGAGACCCTGTCTCTACTAAAAATAGAAAGACATTAGCTGGGCAACTAAAAATAGAAAAAAATTAGCGGTGCATGGTGGTGTGCACCTGTAGTCCCAGCTACTTGGGAGGCTGAGGCAGGAGGATCGCTTGAGCCCAGGAGTTTGAGGTTGCTGTGAGCTAGGCTGACGCCACGGCACTCCAGCCCGGTTGACAAATCAAGACTCCGTCTTCAAAAAGACAAAAAACCTAAAGTAATCATAAAGTGATAACTGCTATAGAAAAAAAGAAAATGTAGTACAAAGAGGAGGAGAGGTCTTTTTCCCTCCACAGAAACAGAAAAATATTATGACACCTTCCACAGTCAAGGTTCTTGCTCTGTTCCCAGGGGCTTTGTTACACTTTCTTACTCTTACGATATTCCTACTCCTCCAAGTATCTATTCCTACTCCTACAACAGTGTGGAGTAGATGGATAGTTAAACTGGGGTTCGGATAGGCCAAGGGCCTGGCCCAGGGTCACCAGCAGCAAGTGGTCCAGCAGGAACTGAAACTCAGTCTGCCCGATGCCTGTGGCAGAGGGAGCCCACCACAGGCGGCCGAAAACCTCCTGACAGAAACCTCGGCCCCTGCAGCGCCCCACCCACCCCTAAGCTGCTATTGGGTGCTCAGAGCCCCAGTCTTGCCCACAGATGGATCTGCTCAGCAGGGGGAGGAGGCCTGCCCTCCCCACCCCACCCCCGGCACCATACTGCAGCACTGTGAGGTGTCTGCCGTGCCCCGAGGAACAGGGTGTGTACACCAAGCAGGAGCTGAGAGTCAGAAAGAGCTGGCTTGGGATCCAGCTCACTGCTTACCGGCTCTGTGGACCCAGGGCCAGCAGCTCCATCTCTTTGGGCCACCTTTTGGCCTCTGCAATAGCTAGCAGAACAATACAGCACCCATCTGACAGGGTTGTCGAGGGGATGAAATGACACGGTGTAATCTGTAGACTTTACCATACTATGTCAGTGCAAGCTGTTGGCCTCAGTGTTCCCATCTGTGCAATGGTGATGCATTCAGCCCTGTAGTAACTCCTTCACCCCAGGGATTGTGACGTGAGCAACAGTGACCCAAGATGTGCTGTGTGGAACGATTGCGGAGCCCAGCGACCTGAGTTCCTCATCCCAATTCTGCTACTTGCTCTGTGAGGTTGGCAAAGCCTCTAAAATTCTCTGCCGCTACGGAACTGGGGCGGTGAGGCTGTGAATGGGATGAGTACCTGATAGACCATTTGCTTCATACATTTTAGCTTTTTAACACTCAGTATGTAATGGGATAGAATATTAGTCTCCCTGCTTTTAGCTTTTTCTGTTTGATAGCTTTTATTTGTTAAAAAAAAGACCTAAAGAAATCATGGCAATAACTTTAACATTTGTTTGTTCTAGGTGATAGATTCACAGATGTTTGTTGTATTTTAATCTGCACTTTGCTATAATTTTAAAAATGACTTTAAGATTGCGCCAGGGTCGTGGTGCCACCTTGTGGCTACACTGTTATTATCTTGAACTTGAGACCTTGATAGAGCTGTGTGTGCTCCTGTATCTGTCCTGTGGATACTGATAAAGCCTTAGACTTCCTTCATATTTCAGAGCAAAGAGGGACTTTCAAGGATTCTCAGCTTTTGCTTGATTACTTTGGCCACTGGAGCTTCCTCCCTGGAGGAAACAGCTGGTGCCATAACACAACAGCTGAGTCTTGGAGACCTTCTGCCCCAGACCTCCACGCTGTCAGCACAGAGGACTGTGGGAAGTTCCTTATTACCAGAGATGGAGAGACTAAGTTCCCAGGGAGGTTGGGAGCTCCTTTGGGAGGTTGGGAGGGTTAGGGTTAGGGTTAGGATTTGTCTGTTTTGTGGCTGTATCCCTAGCACGTATTAAGGTCTCAATAACTATCTGTTCAATGAATGAATAAATGAACAAAACCATCAGCCCGACCACCTGCAGTGCGGGCCAGTCATTCATTCTCAATAATAATAACAGCCAACATCTCTGAGGTCTTACTAAATGCCAGGCGCTGTTCCAGGCTCTATATGTGCATCGATGTATGTGATGCTCACCACGACCCTGCCAGTGAGGCAGGAGTGATCGTCACTCCCTATTTACACGTAGGGAAACTGAGCCGCAGAGATTTCTGTGACTTGCTCAATCCTTGCTCCGCCAGGATTTGAACCCAGGCGGACTGGATCTCCCCAGGGGCCTGGAGCAGGGAAAGAAAACCAGTTGAGCGTTGGCTCCGCGTAGGCTAACACTTTGGGGAGGAGAGGGGCTGACGATGCTGGCTTCACCGTTCATCCCACCTAAAGATTTTAACTCCTTCCGCCTTTGTGGAGAGGGGGCAGGGGAGCTGCAACTTTTTCCCCCCGGGCTGTCTTGGTGGTTCTGTTTGAGCTTGACTGAGAAAAACCAGAACTCCCTCCCCTCACAACGCCCCCCAAAGCTGGCACACCTAACCACGCTTCTCAGTTTGTCATTGCTCCAGTCAGGCTCCGCCCTCTCGCTGGGCTCCCACATCCAATCGCCAGCGCCTCTCCCACGAGGCCCCGCCCCCCAACCCCACTGCGCTCCTGGCTGGCCGCATCTTCTCTGCCTGGACCCGGCAGTCAGCCCTGCTGGTCCCCAGCCTCTCCCACCTCCCACCCAGTCTAGTCTCGCTGACACCCAGCTGTGCGCAGACACCCCCAGGGCTCCTTGCTGCAAAGAGAATGAAGTCTGAACCGTGGCCCGCATTCCCGGCTGCTACCAACCACGACAACCCACCTGTTTTACTTACAACCAGTTCCTTTTTAATTTCTTATGTGTCTGTGAATTTATGCCCTGCCTTGCTGACCAAGGCTCATCCTGCCACCAAGACAAGGCCCAAACCCACCTGGGCTCACAGGCCCAGCACCGGGGACCTGTGCTGCCACACCCACTGCAGTATCCTGACTGGCGCATCCGTGTCCTGGTGTGACCTCAGGGGAACCGTGAGCTTATGGGAGTCACCTGCACTTCCAGAGCTCCGGTTTCCCGCTCTGTGAGACAAATGTAAACGGTCCTACCTGTGGACTTGCTGAATGACTAAATGCGTGCTGGAGTCCCCAGGCTTGGTGTGGGCTCTAGGCCAGACTGCCCGGGTTCAAGTCCTGCTGATGACATTTCTTCACTGCTTGGCCCTGGGAAAATGACTTAATCCCTCTGCACTTCAGTGCCTCGTCTGTAAAATGAGGGCAACATCTACACGGCTGGGCGGGGGTGCGGAAGAGGAGAGTTACGTAAAGCACTCAGCACACGGCAGAACCTTGTACGCGAACTTGCATCCATTAGTTTTGCCCACTTCCCCTTCTCCTGGGGGCCGGGTCAGGCCGGGCCCAGGCAAGGGCTGATGCTAGGTCATTCTGAGCGTGAAAAGAGACGGCACGAGGCAAGCCCAAGGGATCAAGGGTCAAATCCGCCAAGTCCAGTTCTGGAGGCCCACCCACGGTGTATGCAAGGCCAGACTCGGCACCAGAGGAAGAGGCGGGAGCCGGGAGACCCGGAGCCTGGGAGCGAACGGCAGGACAGTGAGAAGGCCATGGGATGCGGGGGCGCTGCTCAGCACTCCGAGGCTGGGCCTAGACCCAGACCCTACTGCTGAGACCTTCTGAGAACCCTGGGTCGGCAGAGCCAGCTGGTGAGGAAGAGGACACAGGCATTGAACAAATTTATTCATGAGAAGACTCAGGGTCCGTCAGGGAGACCATCTACTGCTTACAAGCTCCGGAAGCTCTCGTCGGAACAGCGGTGAGGGCCGGGGCACCCCCGGGCAGGGGGTGGCGGGCTGGCAGCCGCCCTGGGCACGGAAGGGCAGATGCAGGCAGTTCTGGGGACTGAGGGACTTTCTTCACTGCCCACCTGCCCTGCCCTTCCCCCAGGTCCCACACCCCCCTAGGGTTAAAGTGCAGCTGGGAGGGAGGAGATGGGCAGAAGTGGGGAGCTAGAGAGAGCCCTCGTTCCTCTTTGTCCTGGAGTTCCTTGAGGCTTGGCCAGAGTCCATCGCACCCAGGTCCTTCCTGGAACCTCTGGGTAGGGGAGATGACCCCCCACATCCCTCTCCCTGTCAGATATGCAGACAGAGCTTCCCCAGGAGGGTGGGGCTGGCTCCATCAGAAATTGGGGGGGGCGGTGGGAGGCACTAAGATCTCTAAGAGGGAGAGGAGGGAGGGATGCTCTTCCTCAGAGATGGCCTGGAGGGTCACCTCCCAACCCCTGGCCCTGGAAGATTCCTCCCCTTCCTCCCCCTCCTCCCCACACCAGGCAAGCCAAGGAAGCCAAAGAGAGGCCCAGAGAGCCTGGCTCCCAGCTCTAGTGCCGTGAGTCAGCAGGGTCCTGCCCAGGCCTGACTCCCAAGCCACTCCACTGTGGGAAGCCACCTCAGTGCCACTGTGGAGACGCTTCCCTGGGCATGGGGAGTGGGGTGGGAGGTGCTTGGGGAAAGCTGTGGGGCAGGAGCTTCTGCCAGTGGCCTTCCTAGCCCAGTCCCCCCCTCAAGGCTGGGGCTGGCTAGGTGCCCACCCTCAGCCCAGGGCAGCTGTACCATCTGCACCCACAGGGGTCCTGCCACCCCTGGGGCTGTGTGAGCCTTAGCCTGGCTCCTGCCATCTCGGATGGCCCCATGCCAACCTCAGCAGCTTAGGCAACTTCCTCTCCCTCCCAAAGGCACATCTCTAGAAGGCAGACAGGAAGAGACCCCCCCCCATTCCACAGAAGAGCCCTGAAGACCTCTGCTTCTTCCCCCCCTCTCTTGAATATATTAAATTGTGCAGCTTGGCTCCAGCCCCTCCCCTTTCTCCATGGCAACCAGGCAGCATTCCAAGTCCAAGTCTGAATCCAAGTCCATCCAGTGCCAAAGGGGGGCTTCAGCCTCTCCCCTCACCCTTCCCCAGAGGGTGAGACCCAACATTCCACAGGGGGACAAGAGGGGAGGAAGGGTTAGGGGGGCCTCAGTCCTCAGCCCCCTCTTCCTCAGTGTGCGGGGCCCCAGGGGGGTCCTCCGGCTCAGGGGTCTGCCCACCGGGGTGGGGGTGGGGGTGGGGGTGGGGGTGGGTGCCAGGCTGGGAGCCCGGCCCGTCCTCGCCCTGCACGTAGACGCTCAGCCCCTCGTGACTGGGCTCCTTGCCGCAGGCCTGGCAGCTGCAGTGCAAGATCTTCTCCACCAGCTTGTCCACCCTGGGCACTTCCTCGTGGCCGGGACACTCCAAGGTCACCTGGGGAGGGCAGGAGAGAAGGAGAGGGATGTTTCCGAAGGCCTTAAGAGTAATACTTCCTCACGGGACCAAGAATCCCGGAGCCCACCTGTGATACCCAGGTTAGCCGTGGGGTCCCGTGCAGGGAGTAGGGGGATTGGGCCCTTGCAAGGAGCCACCTGACTTGTCTCCTCACATCGAGTCCCTGCCACTTCCTTATCCATCCCCCAGAGCAGCCACAGCGCAGCCTAGGGAAGGAGGCCAGTACGGCCTTTCCCTGCTTAAAACACCCGGTGCTCCCCACTGCACGTGGAGAAAAATCCTGACTCCTTACTAAGACCACCCAGGACCCGCAGGCGCCACTGGCTGTCCCCTCCGCTCCTGACCTTGTACTGTCCCGCCAACTCTGTGCCGCCTGATCTGTCTCAGAGACACTGTACATGCTGCTTCCGCTGCCTGGAAGGTTCTTGACCAAAGCATCCCCCTATGGCTTGCCTCAAACTCTGCCCAGTACATTCTAAACTCAGCCTTTGGGTCTGAACACAGACGTCACTTCCTCAAAGAGCCCCATCCCAAACCTCCAGCCAGCTGAGGCTCACCTTGCAGGATCCGCGTCTGCATCCTGCCCTTGTCTGTCACTACACTTCTAATTATCCCTCCTTCTTCCCTTCCTTCCTTCCTTCTCTTTCCCTCCTTCCTTCCACAGAGCACCTTCCCTGTGCCAGCCCTGGGGACACAAGGACAGGTATGGTCCCTCAAGGAACTCAGAGTCCAGTGGGAGGAAGACACTTGTCAAAATCACCCAGATGCAGGTGCAGGACTGCAGGTGTGACTGGTGGCCAACGCGGAGGCATGCAGTGATCTGAGAGCAGCGGTGCAGGGACCTGACCCAGCCAGGGGGCCTAGAAAGGGGCCCTTAGGGAAGGATGCTTGAGCCAAGAGCAGAAGAATGAATGGAAGGTAACCAGGTGAGGAGGAGGAGGAGGAGAAAGGTATTCCAAGCAGAGAAAAGAACATGTGCAAAGGCCCTGTGGTGGTACCAAGCAGAACAGGGGTGAAAGGCTGAAAGGAGGTGAGCTGGTATCAATGGTCAGGCAGGGGGGAGGCAAGATGAGACTGAAAAGACTGGTGAGCCAGACACTGCCCGACCTTGTGGGCATGGCAAAGATTTTGGTCTCATCCTATAACAATAGGAAGCCACTAAAAGGACTTCAGCCCATGGCATCAGTTCAGAGCTTCAGAAAGACCCCTTGTCCTGTACAAGTTGCTGTCAGACTTGTGAGCCATCCTGTGGCAAGGACCACATCTGTATTCCCAGCACAAGCCTTGCACCCTGCACACGGCAGGGTTCTTGCTAGGTGCTTGTGGCTAACCGCTGCAGTGCAAGCCCAAGGGGGAAGGCCAAGGCCAGCGCAGGCTCTGGGCCAAGGCTGGGCAGGGGTGGAGGGGGCAGTACTCACAATCTCCCACATGGACTGGGCTGGCATGCAGGAGTCACAGTGCACCAGGGACTCTGTAGACTGCGGGAAGGTGTTGGGGACACTGTAGCTGAAGCACTGTCCTAGGCACGCCCTGTGGAAGGAGAAGTCATCATGCCTGTGTCACCCTGGTGGAGGCAGGGACAGGCAGCCCTGGTCCTCTCCCTTCCTCTTGGGCCCCTTTCCTCACCCCCTCACCCGACCCCCTGGGTCCCACCTGTTCTGGATGGACTTGGCCTCACAGCCGCTGTGGCCCACGATCTGGGTGATGTTCTTGGCTTCACACCAGGCACTCTTGTCTGGGAACAGTGCCAGCTTGTTGATGGGCGGCGGGGCAGCCAGTAGCATGGCAGGGAGGACGGCCCCCACCAGGACCCGAAGCATCATGCCCGTGGCCTCCAGAGCCCTGGAACTGAGCACAGGTGGCAGCTCTCAGCTGGGCCCGGGGGGCCGGGCAGCGAGAGGCGGTGGTGTTACCAGCGCGGACTCTGGCATCTGACTTCTGGGCTCAAAATCCCAGCTCTCCCCCTTACCAACCAAGTACAATCTTGGACAAGTTATTTCTCCTCTCTGAACCCCAAAATTGGGGGTGTTCACAGTACCTGCATCAGATGGCTATTGGGAAGATTAAATGAAGTATTAAACGAGCCTAACAGTTAATACACATTCTGCTACTCATATACGTGTTTGTTAATTGTATAACTTATGTTGCCTTGGGCGAGTTACTTTTTAGCTCCATGCCTCGGTTTCTTTATCTAAAAAAGGGAGATGTGCATGGCAAAGGATTGCTGCAATTACTAAACAAGACACTAAGTGAGGAAGTGTTAAACAAACATTAGCTCCCTTTCTCTCTTTGATGTGAGTCGTCCAGGGAAACACACGCAAAATTGTCCACGCATCCTTCTAGGGGCTGCCCACCCACCGTGTCTCCCTGAAAGCCACCGCCACGGTTGCCAGGATTCTGAGGGAGTCACAGCGGAGCCACAGCTAACGTTGACCCTCATCTTGCAGCGAAGCCCTGTGCCACCTTGGCTGGCTGGACCTCGTGCAAAAAAACTAACCCCGAGGCAGACAGTATGTCTTGCTAGGATGCCGCACCAGAGCCGCAAGCACACCAGAGCCTCTCACATACATCATGACCCGCAACCCCGTCCTAACCTGGAGCAGGGGCCCATCAAAGCCAAGCACTTGACCCTGCTGCGGGGTCCATCTGCAAACTCCCCTGCTGTGGAGGAACTAAGATGCTTAGAGGGGGGACAGGTATTTGCATACACAAAGAGTGCAATGCGCACCATCCAAGGGATGCGCACACTTGAAACTCGGACTTGGGGGGGGAGTGGGGAGGCAAGAGCAACATACATAACCTGAACATCTGTACCCCCATAATATGCTGAAATAAAAAAATAAAAATAAAAAAATAAAACCAATTAGCTTTCATGATCTGTGTTGTTAGAGACACAGCGAGTTTGCTATACTTTGCCTGTGTTGGAACAACACTGTTTGCTAAGGCATCCAGATTTTAAAGGGATTGAATACCAACAACAACAAAAAAAAGATGCTTAGAGCACACTGGAACTTGCCAGAAGATGGCGCTGCAGGGCAGTCCGTGTTTACAGTATTCCGCTCAGAGGGGACTCTCCTCCCCCCACATTCCCCAACTTTATCCTCCGTAGGTTTCACCCACACCGGCTACTTCAGAAAGCGGAGGGCAGGGCAGCTTCAGAGAGATTCAGAAAGGACGGCAGTGCCTACAAGGGGTCCCCAAACCCTCTAAGGACAGGACGCTGGAGAAAGGGCACCGGACCCACACATGCTGTGTGAGCAAAACACTCAGGCCTGTTTCCCCACCTGTGAAATGAGTGAGGTGACATAGAACAGTGGTTTCCAAACCTGACAGATCATCAGAATTCCCTGGGGACCGGTAGAGTGAAAGTTCTAGGGTGGGATGGGACTCTGCATTTTTAACCAGCTTCCCTGGTGGCTCTGATGTGCAACCGGGCTAGGGAACCACTTCAGCTCAGACAGTCTGGGATTCTGTGTCTTGGGGCAGTCCCCAGAGGGTTCTAGGTGAGGCTGAATGGGGAGGAAGGGCCAGATCGCAGTCCCACTGGCCCCACTGAAGCCCAGCACCAGAGGTCGGATGGCCGGGACTGGCTGTCCCGTTCAGGAAAATCCTTCCCGGGGCCATGGGGGCGGCACAGGCAGGCACTTTGCAAAGCGGCCCAGGGAGGAGGTGTGGAGGCACTGGCTGACGGGCTTCCAGGAAGGGTCCGGGCCAGCCTGAAGGCTCCGCCCCCTCCAGCAGGTCTCCATCTGCAGGGACCCCAGTGCCTGGGTGAGCCCCGCTCCCAGCCCAGGGAGGGAGAGCAGCCGGAGGGGAGGCCAGACAGTCTGCCCCCATCCCAAGTGAGTTCCTGTCATGATCCAGGCTCTCACCCACACATTTCCGGTCTCAAAGCCCGTGTTTTCAGCACAACCACATCCTAACAAAATAGAATGGTCTCCTTCCTAACTGGCAGCCTAACAAATTTTTAAACAAGCTTGGCATCCAGAAGGCTTCCTCACCCCTAACAGGTCCTCTGCCCTCTGTGGCGGGGTCTGACCACGGCACACATGAAGGGGGCCCACAGGCCCATTTAAGGTCCCCCATAGACCTCAGAGAGGTCCAGGGACTCTTGTCCTATACCTGACCCATCTTGCTTCCTCAGGAACAGGTCAGGTGGGCAGGCGACTGGGGCAGGAAGCGATGCTGAGGTTTCCTAGGATCTGGAATTGAGATGGGGTTGAGATGACGAAGCCTGGACATGAGCACACAGGTCTGACTGGGGTTGGAATTAGGAGAGGCGAGAACTGAGGCTGTGGGTCAGGACCCCGGCTACAATCAGCAGAGCTGAGACTGGCGTTAAGGTGAGTAACAAGGTTTACTGGGAGTTGGGATAACGGCCAGTTTTGGGAGGAGGCTGCTGTCTGGAGATCAGAAACTGGTTACTAGGGTGACGTTGTGGCAGAAGTGGAGGAGAAATGAGATAAACTGAGGCAGAAGGTCACCTCCCTTACCTTCCTCCCTTTCCAGTTCACAGCTGAGTTGATCGCAAGGGCCAGCTGTGTCCACAGAGGGGCGCTGTAACCTAACCCACCAGGCTCTCAGCGGGGCGCTGGGGTCACACTCTGTTTCCCAGGCCAGCAGCCCCAAACCCTAGCATGCTGCCTGGGCTCCCCCCAAAAGCAGGGACCCTGGAGTCGCGAACGTTTGAATCCCAGCCCTCCCACCTAGGAGCCATGTGACTTCCAGAAGTAAATTCACCCCTCAGAATCTACTTTCCTCAACCCTAAAACGGGGAGCATAGTCCCCTCCATGTAGAACTGGGAGGATCAAATGAAAGCAGTCAGCACCCAGCAGGCACCCGCTAAGGCCAGCTCTGCCCCCCAGGGGATCATGGGAAAGGCTGGGCTGGCATCAGAGCCAAGGCAGGGCTGGAACGGAGGCGGCAAGGATGCCAGGTGAAGCCTCTCCCACGCACGCCTGCCATCGAGACACACCCACCTCCTCCCACCCAGCCCCCAGGAACACACGCTGCCTCCCACCAATGGGGTGGGCTCTTGGCTAGCAGGTTTTACTTTTTGTTGGTTTACACCTTTTTGTTTTTTCTAGCAGCAACTCAGCTAATTTTTTTTTTTTTTTTTTAAGTAGCAATCAGACCTTCCTTCCTGAGCCTTGAGAGCCTCACCCAGATTCTCAACCCTTCCTCCCTGCCCTGAAGGTCACACAGCAAGTCATGGGACTCCCAGAAAGCCAGGGCGGGAGAGGAAGTCAGAGATCTTCCAGGCCAGCTCCCCCGGCTTTGCAGAGGGGTCGTCCCAAGGTCCCCCAGCACGGCAGGCAAAGCAGTGCCCTTCCCTGGGCCATGCAGTTCCCCGTAGCTGGACATTCACTGAGCACCTTCCAGGAGAGCAGGGAGAGAGGGGAGGGTGAGGGCTGTGGCCCCAAACCCTGCACCCACCCAGGAGCTCAGAGCCCCAAGGAGAGAGGTGCAGGGAAGTGGGTGAAAAGGGGCAGCTGTGTTGAGTCGGGCAGTCAGAGATGCCGGCAGGGAGGGGAGGAGAGGTTCCTCATTCTGGATTAAATACAGGATTGCAATTACACCCATGCACCGCTTAACGGCAGGGATGCGTTCTGAGAAGTGCGTCGCTCGGCAGTTTCTTCACTGCGTGGGACATCACGGAGTGCACTTACACAAACCTGGGTGGCAGAGCCTACTACCTACCTACCTTGGCCGTGTGGTGCAGCCTGTCACTCCCAGGCCACAAGCCTGCACAGCACGTTACTGTCCTGAATCCTGTAGGCAGCTGTCACACGATGGTTGGTGTTTGCGAATCTGAACGTATCTCGACATAGAAAAGGTGCAGTAGAAATACAATATTCTAATCTCATGGGACCACCGCCTTCTATGTGGCCTGTCGTTACGTGGTGCGTGAGTGTGTGTTGATTTATTCAGCCCTTGCGACAACCTGTGAGATAGATCCTGTTCCTTCCCTCCTGTAGATGAAGAAACTGAAGCGCGGAGAGGTTCGGAGATTTGCCGGGGGTCACACCGTCAGTAAACAGAAGAACTGGGACCGAACGTAGACAGCAGCAGGTTAGGCCCCCGCTGTCCTTGCCGACGGAAAGGCTCACAGAAGAGAAAGAGGCGAGAAAGAATGGAACCTGGAACCGGGATGAGGCCTGGGGCTCCCTGCCGCTGCCCCGTGGACTGCACCCCGATTCCTGTTAGCACTCTGGTGTTCCACTGCCCGGGCTGGAAGCTTGTGGGCCCACAGACCAGAGTTCAAATCCAGCTCCCGACTCCCCGGCAGACTAGACTCCCCAGCGTGTGGCCGTGGCAGAGTCCTGGCTCTCGGAGCCTTAGAAAGGGTATGACACAATCCTTCCTCACAGCGGTGCTATGAGGCTTAGCCAAGGTGTCCTTAGCACAGGTGGCTGCCTTCTTACCACCCAGCCCACCGGTCACCCCCAAATCCAAGTGCTTGGGTTCCTCAGAGGCCTCCTGCAAGTGCCTGACATGCTCTGAGCCGCTGTCACACGGAAAGGAAGTTCCCCAGGGGGTGACACTGGCGGACCTATTTTGGCATCGTGGGAACTGAGGCACCCATATCTCCCACTCTGGAGCAGAGGGCAGTGAGCAAACACGGTCAACCTGCCCTGGTGGCTCCCCTGGACGCCTGGGCTCACACGGTCCCTCAGGAAGGCCAGGGAGGTGCGGCCTCTGGGGCCTCTTCCCTGAGATGCTTGCCAAAATCTCCGATGCCCGGCCCCGCCCTGGAGAGTCTGAACCCCCAGGTCTGGGGCGTGACTGGGACATCTGAATGCGCTCCTCATGTGATTCTGATGCCAGTCGGGCCGGGAACAGTGGTCCCCCAGGTCCCCAGGAAAGGGACCCCTATGAACAGCACTGCTGTCAGGGGCTCCCAGCTCACCACCTGGGTTCTAGTGCCTGGAATAGCATCCCGGATGCACCAGAAGGGCCTAGATTTCAAGGAACACCTCCTCCCCACCACCGACCCACCGTGAAACCCTTTGTAGAGCAAAGAGTTGATTTTGTAAAACAAGCAGTCACTCCTCAGTTGCTCTTTTGGGTAAATCTGAATATTCAGGGTCGCTGAGGCAGAGTACACCAGGACTCTCAAGCGTGTCTACACACCCTCAATCTCTCTCACACACACCAAGGCAGGTGTACCCGAAACCCACCTGTGCCCCTACTGACTACATAATAATAACACACATACACACACGCATATAGACACATGGCTATGTACGCACAGAAAAATGCATACCCACACAAACGCGCACACACACACACACACACACGCATACCAGCCTTTCCTGCTATCATTCCCAGCAACCCGCCCAAGGCAGGAGCCATGCAGGGCAGGGCTGCCAATCCAGCCTGAATGCGCGCCCCACATGCTAGCACTAAGGGTGACATGTACTGAGACTCACCCTGTGACAGGCAACCTCTCCAGAGCTTTCCATGGACTCTGCCATTTAATCCTCACAGCTGCCCTGTGAGATGAAGTATTATCTCTATCCCCACTTTGCAGATGAGGAAACTGAGGCACAGAAAGGTTAAAATGGCTGAGCTAAGATTCAAACCTGGGTCTGTCCTATTATAGTTGTGAAGAATGGAGAAGACCCAGACCCTGCCCTCAAGGTGGGGGAGGCGGGCGAGAAAGGGGGCCGAGGGGGGAAAGGGGGAGCATCTGGTTTGAAAAACAAGCCACAACCCCAAGAGCTTATTTTGTATATTTCGAAGCCCCCCGGTGCTGAGCCCGCAGGCAGAACATCCATCCCAGTGAGTTGAGACCGAAGGTACAAAGGTTCCCTGAGGAGGTTCCGGAAGCAGGAACTGAAGCTGGGAGGCAGAGGCCCCCCTTTCTACTGAGGATTGGCCAGCCCTGCCCTCCATGGGCCCTGCCCCGGGCTGGCTGGTGGGAAAGGCAGCAGGAATGTGTGTGTGTGTGTGTTTGTGAGCTTGCGTGGAATGCATTTTCCCATGTGTATATGCGTATGATCCCATGATTCTATATGCACATGCTTGTGTTTATGTGTGTTACTACTATGTGTTCATTAAGGAGGGCACAGGTGTGTTTGGGGTACACCTGCTTCTGTGTGTGTGAGAGCGACCTCAGTCTGGGGTAGTATCTGTCCCAATGAAACTGGATTTAGGGGAAGCATCAACGTGAAACTCAAGCAAACGACGTGAGTTGGGATTTTATAAACTGCCGAGTGCTGCCCAATGTACTGGCCCGCCATGGTGGGAACTGGGAGGAAAATCCCACCAGACTGACCCTTGGGCCACTGATAAGACAGGGTCCAGGAGAGACCAGCCTCCTCCAGAATCCAACTTGGAGAAAACAGGCTCTGCCCAGCCGCCAGCATGGGTGCGGGAGGGTGTGGCGGTTGTGGCCGCAGCCCTAGGCTCGCGGATTGGCGAGGGTGGGGCAATCGCTCCAGATCTTGGAGTGAGTACAGGGACTTCCTTGAATGGTGCAACTGAAAATGAGGCTCTGGGAAGGGGCAATGCAGTGTCAGCCCTGGGGATCCCCCCTCGCCCAGATCAGGCCCCAGCCCTCGACAGCCCTGCAGGGTTTCCTGGGCCCACTCTGGGGTCTGAGGACAGTTCTGGCCAAAGCTCATTCATTGGCTCACTGTGTGCCTGGAAGCCTCATGGTTGCAGACCGAGCCACTGGCCATTTGCTTCACCTTCCTAAACCTCACGTTAGCCACCTGTACAATGGGGGCCATGGCCTGCGAATGTCCATTTTAGCAGCCTCCCTTGGGAAGAGTGCTCCTTAAGGCCACATGATTCCATGATCCCAGTCTCACTGCAGGGTGGCTTCTTTCCTTCCTTCAGCCCTGGGGAGGCTCTGGGCCAGGCACAGCATGAACCAACTGTCCAGTGGGTGGACACACAGGCCAAGCCCACGCCACCCAGGCCTGCCTATCTCTGCCGGGCAGCTCCACTTTCCAACCCTGGCTACCTCTGTGCCAGCCCCCAATCCACAGCCCTTCTACCCACAGACCCTCCTGCCCGCAGACCAAAAACAGTCTCCAAAACAAATCCATGCTAATGAGCTGCTGCAGGGCCGGCCGGCACATCTGCTCAGCAGAAGTCCCACTGCAGACCTCACCAACAACCCTGCCGCTCTGCTCCAGCAGCCTCCGACCCTTGGGGTTGGGGGTGGAGGGGAACTAAACTCAGTCTGAAATTTCATTTTAAAATAATGAGGCCACATCCCTGGCTAACGCAGAGCACCCATTCCTCTGTCCATCCTCCAACATACAGGCCCAGGAGAGAGAGGTTCAGCTTGCAGGGTGGGTGGAGAGGGGTGGGGGTCACCAAGGAGGCGCTCCAGCCTTGCCTTTTCTTTGGCCCCAACTCAAGGCAAACCACGCCCAGGCAGCCCCTGCATCTGGGGGAGTCGCAGGAGGCCCGATTCCACAAGTAACAAAGGGTGAGGGGCTCCTTGTTGACAAATTGCTTCGCCACCCCCATGCCCCGCCAGCACCCAGTCTTTGGCCTCCAGTCCCGATCCCTGTTTTCCTGGGGTGCCCCTAGTTACAGGCCGGTGGCCTCCAGCTGGGCAAGGGCCCCCCCCGGAGAGCCTGGAAATGTGGCCTTCTCCCCTGACGCCTGCCAACCCGGGCCACTCCACTGCAGGCAGCTGCCCCACTACCGGGGCTTGTAAAAGATCAGAACGGCCCTGCCCTGGGAGCGGCCGGGCAGGTGGCCGGCAGCAGGGCCCTGTCGTCCAGACTGCCTCGCGGGGGTGGAATTCTTAAGAAAACTGAGCCCCCGGAAAGGCTGGCTCTCCCTGCCCCAGACTCAGTTCCAGGGGGATGACCCAGGCCGGGCTGGGGCAGGCAGGGGGAGGGCCTGGAGTCTCGCACGGGGTCTAGCGAACTGTGCGTGAGCCCAGCTGGGAAGGGGGCGAGCCTCCCGCACTGGGGGACTGTCTGACCTGGAGGCCGGGGTCAGGGGGACGCAGGCACAGAGCGAGACTCCCACAGCGGGCAGCGCGGAGGGACAGGCAGCGGGAGAGGAAACATAAAGGCAGAGGCGCGAGCCCAGGGAAACTGAAAACGGAGGCAGAGGGGACAGAAAGGGAGAAGCAGAGAAAGTGAGGGGCGGAAACGGCGACGGAGACAGACACGCTGACGGGGAGACCGGACCGGGGACGGGGGCAGGAGGGGGCAGAAACGTCCAGAGCTGAGAGGCCCGGGCAGAGCCGGGGACACGCGAGCCCGGCGGCCCCCGCTCGGCAACGCGTCTCCCTCCTCGTCCTCTCTCTCCGGGCCGCGGAAACTCCCACCAAGAAACGGCACCCCGAGGCGAGTCGGGGGACGGGCTCCGGGTGCAGCGGCGCCCCCGACCACTCCGTGCCGCGCCCACGTCCCCGCCGCCCGCCCGGTCCCCTGGGCTCCCGGGCTCGGCGGCGGCACCTCCGCCCGGTGCCCGCGGCTGCCGGACGCGCCAGGGGACGCAGCTCGCGGCCGGGGGCGCGGCGCAGCCCCCGCGGCCGAAGCCTCTGGAAGCCGGGCGCCCGCGTGCCGGCCCGGGAGGGACTTACCGCGCGCGTCCGCCGGGTCCTGCGGAGCTGGGTGCCGGGGTCGCGGGCCCGGGAGCCCCGGGAGGCTGGGCGAGGCTCGGCTGGGCTGCGCTGCGCCGTCTGCGGCCCCGGGCGGGCGCGCGGCGCGGGGGAGCGGCGAGCGGAGCGGCTCCGACGTCAGGGTGTCTCCGCTCCAAATAGGGAGCGAGGGCGGGGGCAGCGAGGGGAGGGACGCGCGAAGAAAGAGCGGGCGGGCGGGCGCGCGCGGCCGCTCCCTCCCGGCGCGCAGGAGGGGGCGCCGCGGCCGCCGGGCCCGGGCCTCTCCCCGCCCGCCCCGCGCCGGGCTTCGGCGCGCTCCGACGGCGCGGCACAGCGGCCGGGACGCCTGGTCGGCGCCCGAGGCACAGGGCAGCGAGCCGGGCCCCGGCCCGTTCAAGCGCCCTCCCTGGTTCCTCTGCCCTTCCACTTCTCTCCGCCCGACTTTTCCGAGTCTGAGCCGTCAGGCCGTGCCAGGCCTCCGGGCGGCAAAGATGGAGGGGTCCTCTTTGTGGGAACCCGGCATTGCAGTCTTGCCCCGAGAGTGTGGCGCTCCAGCCGGCCGGCACCAGGAGCCTGTCCTCACTCGCAGACGGTGCGCCCATCCTGCCGCTCCCCGGCATGCGACCGGGTTCGAGTCCGTGCTGTTTGTACCCTAGGTCACTCAGCCTCCGCCCAGTGTCCCCCAAGTGTCACTCGACTTCCGCTGGGCTCCAGGCACTTGGCTTAAGCATCCCGAGAAGGGTCCGGAGTCCCAGGAAGGACTGTTGTTACGAACTCAGAACGCCAGCAGATGGGCTCACCCCTCTGGCTCCCGGGAGCCGTGGAGCGCCTGGGCCAGCGTCCAGCCTCACCTGGCCGTGTGCGGGGGGACCCATCTAATCAGTGGGCACTTGGGTGGATTGCAGTCCTGCCTTCTCTATTCTGTGTGTTCAACGCAGTGAGAAAATAGCTTTGCTCCTGGAAAGTGGTAGCCCAGGGACACGATTGTTGGATTTGGGGATTTTGTTTTATATCAGTTATCTGTGTACGTACATTTTGCCCAGCTTGGCTAAAATCTTCCGGATGGACCAGCCCTGCTCATCTGATGTCATGAGGTTGCCAAGCATCCTGGGGGGCTCCTAGAGGCCTGCTGGGAGCCCCATAGTGTACACTCTGCAAACCCAGCCTGCATCTCCATGCCTCCTAGCTGTTGCCCGTGCTTTCCCTCTGCCTGGGACTCCCTTCCCTCCTTTCAACGCCTGGTAAGCATTCTTCAAGCCTTCCCAAGACCCTCACAGGAAGCACAAACTTCTCCCTCCTCCACTGTGCTCCTGGAGCACAGGACAGTACCCTGTGGATGCTAATTTCCCTCTAGCATAGTTGTGTGCATCTCTCTTCTCCATTGGGCAGGGATCATATGTTTATTTCAGTGTCCCCAGTGCTTAAGGTGGGGCCAGATGAGACGTACAGTGTATTTTGTTGAATCAAGTAATTATTGTCCCTCACAGCTGGAGCACAGACAAGTCTTCCCATAATGCTTACTATAATAATAATTATAATAGCTCCATGTACTGAGCACCTTACTATGTGCCTGGTCCCATTCTAAGCACTTGCCAGTCTCACAATAAATCTAAGATAAACAGTATTGTTATTCCCGTTTTATAAGTGAAAAAACCAAGGCCTAGAGAGAGGTTAAGTAACTCACCTAAAGTCACACAGTAAGAGGCCATGCCAGCTATCGTCTATTGGATGACTGTGTACCACGGAAACCAGCCTCTCTGCATTGTACACAGTAGACACTCAGGAAATATTGACGTTTTGCAGGCAAAGTTTACCACCACTATTCGTCACGTGGACCCTGGGCAAGGTGGGGAATGGACGTCTACTTTTGGTAAGAATCCACTGCCGCATGGCAGGAAGCTGATTGTGGAGCTTACTGAAGCTTGTCACATCACACACGCCCAGGAGCAGAAGCTAGGACTCCCAGGCAGTGCGACAGTGCAGCCCACCACTCTCAAACACCAGTCACCTAATCAAGGCCATGGGCTTTGGAATTGTCACATCTGTCTGGTGAAGACTGATAACGACGGGAGGGCTACAATATGGGCAGGGGGCCTGGCAGGTGACTTGGTAATAATGTCTGTCAACAGCTACATTTTGTGCCAGGCATTATGCAAAGCACTATGTCTGCTTTATCTCATCTAATCCTTACCACAATACCATCATTGTTCCCATTTTACAGGTGAGAAAAACCGAGGCACCAAAAAATATAGCTCCCTGCCCAAGACTACGTTGTTAGTGGCTGGACTTGAACCCAGACCTGTCAATGCCAAAGCCCATGCTCCCGTGCCCACCACACCCTCGAGGCGGCCTCAGTGCCCCTCCCATCAGGCTGCAGTGGGGATGCTGCACCAAGGGGACCCAGGGTAGTGGGGCCCCAGCGGGAAAGGCAGAACCTGTCACGTCAGAGGCTCCAAGCTTGAGGAGATGCACCTGGTTGGCAGCAGCGTTCCAGCTGCCCCAACAGGCCTGGCTGGCACAGGGCATGGGCCTGAGGCCAGAGCCTGCTGGCCCTGGGCCAGCCTCTTGGGGCCGAGGTAATGTGGGGCCCAGAGCTGGGCTGAGGGCTGAAAGCCCCTCTCCCCAGCTCATTAGCAAACATCTGGGCTCAGGAAAATGACCGACCTGGAATGTGACGGGGCTGTGGGGAGCTGCTCCCTCCCTGAGTCCCGGGAATGCGAGCTCCCTCCTGCAGGGCACGGGCTCAGGCCAGCTGTTTCCTCTAATCCTGTCAGTCTGGCCTCGACAGGGGTCCAAACCTCTGCACTCTCACTAGAGAATGAGAATGAAAACAAGCAGAGGCCTTCCTCCCAGGCCAGCCCAGTGAATCAGAGGGTCGGTGCACAGTCTCTCTTTCCTCTTCAAGACAGAGACCAAGAATGTTCACACTTCCAGGTTTGGAGCTGGGAGGGGCCGTTAGGACGCATGGGAGGTTCTGGAGGCTCCTTGCTTGGGTTTGAATCTTGCCGCATCACCTCCTGACTGTGGGTCCCGTGCAAGTTGTCGCACACCCAGGCCTTGGTCTGCTTATCCGTAAAAGGCAGTTCGTAATGGTATATTCTCTATAAATTTGTTGTCAGCATTCATTCATTTATTGAATAAATTTTTTTTAAGATTTTTATTTTTTTAGAGACAGAGTCTTGCTCTGTCACCCAGGCTAGAGTGCAGTGGTGTCATCATAGCTCACTGCAACCTCAAACTCCTGGGCTCCAGCAATCCTCCCACCTCAGCCTCCCAAAGTGCTGGGATTACAGGTGTGAGCCGCCACACCCAGCCTGAACAAGTATTTATTGTGCCTACCATGTGCCAGACAGGCACAGAGGTGTTAGACTAGACCAGTAAGGTCCCAGCCTTCAAGGAGCTTATGCTCTGCCACAGGAAGGCAGAAAGTGTAACAATACACAGATGAATGGATGTCGCATAATCAAAGCATCATGAAGGAACTAAGCCCGAGTGGGTGACATAGTAGTGGAGGAGGGAAGAATTTATTGAGAAGCCTCAGAAGATATCTCAAGGAGGTGACATTTAAGGTGAGACTATAATGAGAAGGAGTCAGGATTCAAGGAGATAAATGGATGCAAAGTGCCCAGCACAGTTCTTGGAAAATAGCACGTGCTGCATAAAATGAAAGCGATTTCAGGGAGGCTCAGGTACACATGGCACAGGAAAGGCACAGGAGTCAGAGACCCCAGACCAAATCCAGGCTTTAGCACAAAGCTTCCTCACCTTACTCAAGTAATGCACTTCCTGAGCCTCAGTTTCCTCATCTGGAAAATAAGAATTTTAATAGTACCCGTCCCCAGGATTACTGTGAGAAGTCACTGGGAGACGTGAACGCGAAGCAGAGCCCGGCACGTGCTTGGCTCTCAGGAAGTGGAGGCTACTAAGGCTGTGTTCGCCTTTCTCAGAGGAAAGGATTTACCCAAGTGCACTCAGCAAGTTAGTAGCGGATCCGGGACCAGAACCAGATGTTCTGACTTGGAGCCCCTCCCCTGGACGGCGTCCTCTGGCCTCTTCCTCCCGTTGCTGGTGGGCTCGGGGGAGCAACAGAACAAGGCAGCCCCTCCCCAGGGCTGCCCGAGGGTGTGGGGAGTGAGCTCTTGGCCTCGACGGGAGAGCAGGAATGAGGCCCGGGGACCCTGTGGGGCTTTGGCCCCGTGGAAAACTTCCAAATGCCCTTTGTAGGCAGGGTGGGAGACCAAGAACCCAGAAGAGGGGGGCCGGTGCTGAGGATGGGGGAGGTGAAGCGAGAGAGGAGGGCGAGCGATGAGAACTCAGTTCCAGGACTTCTGGAGTAGAAATGTAGACTCAAGTCCTTCTGACTCTTACGACTGCCCTTTTCCACTTCCAGGAGGCAGTAGATCGTGGTAGCCATGGCTACTTCCTCATCTGTAAAAATGAACATAGTGATGTTACGGGAAGCGTGGTCTAAATGCCAGGGTCGGAGCGCCAAGGGTGCAAGGGAGTAAGCCTACCCCAGCGGCTCATGGCTCACGTCTGCCTCCACCTGTTTGCTTCCCTCCTCCCTCCGACTCCCCGCCCCATGGAGCTGATTCCCCGTTTCCTTCGGCTGGGGTCATCTGACCCGCAGGAACACCGTGACCGCGCCTCACGCGACAGCACCGAGCTGGGCTCTCCGGGGAGGGCCCGAGGCCTGGAATTCCTCCACGAAGCCAACCGCCAGCGCCGGTTCCCCGGGGTGACCGTGGCAGGCAAGGTTGCCGTGGCGGTGGGCAGCCTCCGGTTCTCAATCAGTAAGTCGGGTAAGAAATGAGGCAAATCAATTCTTTCATGATGTCCCTTCTCCAGGCTTTTTCCTACTTCGTTCCTTCTAATTCTCAGCTCGCAGTGGCCCCACCCGTGTCCACAGCGAGTGGGAGAATTTTTCTCCCTCCTCAAGAGCTGGTCCCTCTGTGCATATTTAATATTCCACAGAACGGGATTCTTTTCCTTAAGGTTTTGTGCTCCAGATACATTCATTGAAATGACTCTTTTTTAAAAACACAGGAGTTGGAGAAAGAGAAGGCATGGAAGACTGTCGCCCATGCGTCTGCCCAGCCCTTCTGCTGGAGAGCCGGCCGCAGGCCCCGGGCACACGCGACCCAGGGCACCCGGCAGCTGTGCTTGTTCTCCAGGAACCCCCGTCCTGGCCAGAGGGGCTTGGACCAGCGTGGACACTGACCCAGGCGGGGCTACCAAGTTCTCTCTCCGAAGAGTCTGAACTGAGGGGCACCAGACCCTGTCTGTGGGAGCTGAATCCCACAGGGCAGAATTCTAGAGAACTCTGGAGACCAAGCCAACGAGGGTCTGGTTCTTGCCTGTGCATCCCTCGCTGTTCATCTGTTTTTTCCTTGGACTCTATGAGCTTCTATCTTACAATCGCAAGCTGATTTGAAGGAGTTTGTTACTTTTCTCCTAAAAAGTCGAGTGGAACAGTGTTTTTTTAGACGACTTACTATGTCTCCAGCACGGTGCGAGGTACTAGAGATGGGATAAGGCACAAGAACTGTCCTCTAAGGAGGAAAAGGGCAGGAACACAGGTGAACAAAGGAAAAGCGCGTTGCAAGGAAGCTGCCCAGGCATGAGAGTTCAGAGAAGGGAGAAATCCCAGGGGCCTGCTGGAAGACGCGGCATTTGAGCAGGGGCCTAAGATATGCACAAGACTTGGGCAGTCCATGCTAAGAGAGAAGAGGACCCCAAAAAAGGATTTGCATTTGACAAATGTGTGGCCCTTAGTCCTCCAAGCTACCGTAGCAGACAGCATTAACATCCCACTTTCTTCATTGGCCCCAAAACAGTTTCAGATCCTCAGAATTTTTTTTTTTTTTTGAGACAGAGTCTCACTCTGTCACCCAGGCTAGAGTGCTGTGGCATCATCATACCTCACTGCAACCTCCAACTTCTGGGCTCAAGTGATTCTCCTGCCTTAGCCTCCTGAGTAGCTGGGACTACAGGCACACGCCACCATACCTGGCTAAGTTTTTCTACTTTTAGTAGAGATGGGATCTCACTCTCACTCAGGATGGTCTTGAACTCCTGATCCAAGTGATCCTCCCACTTCGGCCTCCCAGAGTGCTAGGATTACAGGCGTGAGCCACCGTGCCCGGCCTCAGAATCCTTCTTAACACAGCTCCTCTAGGCAGTCACCTCCAGGCAGAGACCTTTGGCTTATGAGATGAAACTTCTTTGAAGAACATTTGACGCCCCTAAGAAAGTGTGTTTCATAAATAAATAACTAGCCAGGTAGTTTGATTGAAATACAGTTAATATACTAATTATCAGTTACTCAGCAAGTATTTATTGAATGCCTACTATGTGCTAGGCTCTGTTTAAGTGCTAAGGATACAATAGTGGACAAAAGCAATACAAATCTCCGCCCTCAGGGAGCTTATGTTCTAATGGGAGAAGACAACCAACCGACAAAATGTGGGTAAATATAATGCCATAAAGAAAAAGCGAGCAGGGAAGGGGGTTAGGGTATATATGTGTATGTTGCAGGAGAGGGTTACAAAAAACAGAGTGGTCAGGGAAGGTCTCACTGAGGTGGCCACATTTGAGTAAAGGCTTGAAGGAAGTGAAGGAGCAAAGTATGTGGCTATCTGGGACAAGAATGGTTTATGTAGAGTAGCAAGTGCAAAGGCCCTGGGGTGGGAATGGGCCAGTCTGCTCAGGAACAGCAAGGACAGGAGGACTGCAATAGAGGAGCAAGGGAGATTCCAGCGGGAATCAAGGTCAGAGAGGTGCCAGGAGGGCCAGGTCTTGTAGGGTCTTGGAGTCCACGGTATGGATGTTGGCTTTTTCTCCAAATGGGATGAGAAGCCATTGGAGGGATGTGAGCAGAAGACTGATATAATCCAATTTATGTCTTCGCACTGGCTGCCGTGTGGAGAATAGATGGGGGCGGGGCGGCAGTGGTCTAACATTCCTGTGCGGCAGGTGCTGTTCAAGTGGCTTTTCGTATATTATTGATAATTAATTCTCATATAGATAGTAACTTTTTGAGGTGGATATTATCATCATTCCCATTTACAGATAAAGAAACTGAGGCATGGAAAGAGTAAATAACTCCCAAGGCCCCATAGCCCGTAAGTGGCAGAATTGGAATGCAACCCCCCCAAGCTGGCTCCAGAGGCCCTGCTCTCAGCCCCTATCCTTTTTTTTCAAATTTTTTATTTCAGCATATTACAGGGGTACAAATGTTTAGATTACATATAGTCTTTGCCCCACCTGAGAGCTTCAAGCATGTCCATCCTCTAGACTGTGCACACCGCACCCATTAGGTGGGAATGTACCCATCCCCTCCTCCCCGCCCACCTGCCCGACACCTGATAAATGTCACCACTCTATGTGCACTTAAGTATTGACCAGTTGATACCAGTTTGATGGTGAGTACATGTGGTGCTTGTCTTTCCATTCTTGTGATACTTTGCTTAGTAGAATGGGCCCCAGCTCTATCCAGGAGTATACAAGAGGTGCTAGATCACCATTGTGTTTTGTGTCAGCCTCTATCCTATTCCACATGGTAGGAGGTAGAGATCAGAGTGCATGGCCTTGAATGCCAGGTTAAGAAATGTGGACCTATATTCTGTGTATATTGGTGAGCCACTGAAAATTTCTGAACAGAAAACAACATACATAAAATAGTGTTAAGACTGCTGGGAGGAGGAGATGCTGAAAGCTGGGTGGCCATTTGGAAGACCTGCAGGGATTATGGCAAAGTCAAAGACATTCCCCAAGGCTCCCCATCCTTGATCAAACTGAGGCTTTACAGATAACAGGGCCAGGCCAAAAAGCAATTTTATGGTTGGTTTTTCGGGCCCAATGAGAGGAGTCAAGAAATCTTAATAGATACGGCTGCTGATTGACAGACACATTCTGTGCTCTACTTTCTGTTACTCTATCTCCTAGTCTTCAAGAGGAGCATCTGAATGGATTAAGGGGCTGGACTCGGTGGTTCACACCTGTCATCGCAGCACGTTGGGAGGCCCAGGCAGGAGGATTGCTTGAGGCCAGGAGTTCAAGACCAGCCTGGGCAACATGTAGAGATCCTGTCCCTAACAAAAACTACAAAAATTAGCCGGGCATGGTGGCATGCACCTGTAGTCCCAGCTACTCGGGAGGCTGAGACAGGAGGATCGCTTGAGCCCAGGAGTTTGAAGTTTACAGTGAGCTGTGATTGCACCATTACACTCCAGCCTGGACAACAGAGCAAGACCCTATCTCATAAATAAATAAATAGAAAAAGGAAAGATCTATAATTATCTTTATAATCCTTGACATGGGGCTTTCTTGTGGTAATTCAAGTAGAACTTGAATTTTATCTGTGAAGCTCACCATAAGGAGAAGAGGCAGTAAAGTCTGGAACAATGGTGGGCTTTTTATTTCTGTGATATAAAGAGTCTATCAGGCTGGGTGCGGTAGCTCATGCCTATAATCCTAGCACTCTGGGAGGCCGAGGTGGAAGGACTGCTTGAGCTCAGGAGTTCGAGATTAGCCTGAGCAAGAGTGAGATCCCATCTCTACCAAAAAGAAAGAAAAAAAACCCAGCCCGGCATTGTGGCATGTTCCTGTAGTCCCAGCTACCCGGGAGGCTGAGGCAGGAGGATCACTGGAGCCCAGGAGTTAGAGGTTGCAGTGAGCTACAATGATGCCACTGCACTCTACCCAGGCGACAGAGTGACACTCTGTCTCAACAAAAAAAACAAGGCAACTGAACACCCTTCCCCACAATCCCCCATCCCTTTTTCAAAAAGAAAAAAAAAAATGTCTATCAGTAGCCAGGCAGTGGCTCATGCCTGTAAATCCCAGCTATTCAGGAGGCTGAGGCAGGAGGACTGCTTGAGGCCAGGAGTTTGAGACCAGCTTGGGCAACATAGTGAGGCCTTGAGACCTCAAATCTAAAAAACAAAAAACAAACAAAAAGAGTATATCACGTGATAGTACAATTGATATACTTCCAGTTCAGACTGGGGGGGGGGTGGTTCTTTTGATCTAATTTATTCTATGTTGATTGTATTATAAAATAATATTATTTAGCTTTTCTCCCCAATAATAGAGTACCTGACCTCGCATCTGCACTGCGTGGCAGGAAGGGATAGGATCATTACAACCATCTTACAATGAGGCCCAGAGAGATCAAGTGACTTTCTCATGATTACACAGTGACCCAGGGAAGCTCGGATGAGAACAGAGGATGCTCTATGGTAAGAATTTGGGGAAGCTTTTCTTCTGATTGAAAGTCACTGACCCATAGAAATGATCAGTCAGGGCCACCCACTTAAAAAGCAAGTTAATTTAAGAGCTTTAAAAATATAGAAAACATTAACCTCAACCACCTAACTGAAAAATAGCAAGAATAAAACTATCCCTTAAATATTATAATAAAAGTGTACTCGGGGTCTTGATCATATCCAGAGATACAGATAGCAGAAAAGGTAGAGGGCAAGGAATGACAAAAACTCGAAGATGTGTACGTATGCAGGTAGACAAAGATTGAGACCGTAAAAACAGCCCATTTACACTCATATTACATACACAGGAGCCCATTAGACAATATGTATTGGGGGATTTGGGGTAGACGGCACGATGTCTCCAACTTACTCTCAAATGGCTCAAAAATACTGTGTGTGAGCACACGACACACAATGACAAAGAAAATGGGGGAAAACGTGAACAATTGGTGAACATGGGTAAAAGGTACAAAAGGGTTCTTTGTATTATTTTCACAACTTTTCTGTAAGTGTAAAAAACTATACCGAAATCAAAAGTTACAAAAAAACTTAACCCCTTAAGAGTGAAATATAAAGGTAGTAATTATTACCAGTATACATTATAAAAAAGGTTTTCTTTTTGTGTCTAGTGATGGGTACATTTTATGGTTTATAAATTGTCTCAAGAAATCTAATCGAAAAGTATGCAGTTATTAAGATGATAGGCCGATAAAATATCAAGATGCTTTCTTACATTTGTAAGGATTTAGCAAAACTCATCAGTAACACAGACCTGAAGCTCTGATAATGTTTCTGATTAGTAAACATAGGAATTATGTTTTTAATAAATACAGCTAATTTCAACTTGAATCAACTTATTCTTATCAGTTTAAACTCAGTGAAACTGGCTCTGATCCATTTCAACATTTAACTGTGTCAAATCAGGGGTAAACTGGCTCAAACCACTTTGAAATGATCCTTCCCAGTTTCAACAGCTTTTGACCAGCATGCAGAGTAAAGTCTGGACTCTGCAATCAGGTTAAAATCCTGCCTAAATCACCTTTTACCTGCTTGTCTTTGGGCAAGTTAATTTATCCTTCCAAAATCTGTTTCTTCATCTATAAAATGAGGATAATAGTACTTCTGTCATGGGATTGTTGTAAAAATTCAGTGTCATGATATACGTTTCTGCCTGGCTCAAACTGGCTAGACCAAGAATAGAGAAAGATCACTTGATTGACAGTTGATAATGAGCCCTTTTTTCCAAGCCTCAATTTCTTCCCTATTAAAGACTCATCACCTGCCCACGCCTCTTTCAAGAATTCTTGACATCTCCTTCCCCCACTTACACCTTCTTGCTCTGAACTCCTTAAGTGAGGATCAAACAATTGAGGCCAATTATCCTGAATGCAAATGCTCAGTAATAGTCACGGTTCCTACAAGGCCGGAAGCTCCTTGAGGAGTTCAGCTTCCCTCCTTCCCTCCTAGCCTAGCTCCAAGACTGTGGACTCGGTAAATAACTCTGATTTTTTAAAAAGCTAGGGTGGGGTTTCAGAGGAGTCACAGTGGCCTTACTCATACGGAACTCAACGGAGTAGTGTGAAAATAATACTTACGAAGATGCACAGTGTTTTCCAACAATTTTTAGGTTTTTATTACCAGGCACTCATTCCTTCAGATCTTGCTAATTTCAACCCTAAGAGCCAATTCCTTGAGCCCAGTGATTAGGCCCTCTTCCTGCTCTGGAACAGTCCCTGACTAGCTACCATTAATACCATGCACTTTATTTTGACACAAATAGCAATGGCCTCTCTTTAAACACTTGTGTTAGCACATATATTTGACCCTCAACACCTACAGTGTAGGAATTATTTTCTCCCCCTTTACAGACAAGGAAACTAGAGTTTGAAAAGGTTAAGAAAACTCCCCGCGGTCACAAGTGGTGGAGTCGGAACTTGGATCCAGGTCCTGACTCCAAGTCCTATGGCCTTCCTGCTCGACAGCCATGCCTCTCCCTTGGTTCCTGTCTGTCCTCTTCCTTCAAGGTGCTTGACTGCAGGAACCGTTATCACCGACTCTCATGCTTGTTTAACACAGAGGCCACTCATTGAACATGGGACTTCTCCCCAGCTCCTGCCCAGGTCTGTGTTTACCCCGACACCATTCTTTGGTGTCTGAGGGGAAGTGGAGCTTGTAGCACTCTTAAAGAAAAAAGTGGTGATAGCTTCCAGATGAGCTTATTATTCTAAATTTAACATTCCTTCTGGTACTTAGAATTTCCACTTTCTCCCTTCTACCCCCTTTGCATTTATGTAATTAGAAAGCATGCAATAGGAAACCATGTGTCTCAGTACCATTCAGGACGAAGGCTGCCCCAGCCCCACGGAGTAACATCCTTGTGGAAGTACTTTGCAGAGTTTATTTGGACAGGTTCAAAAATAGTCCTTCAACAATACAATCGGATTGAACCACAACAAGTAAAATGCAATTATGGCTTGGTTACATAAAAAAAAATGTAAACAGTAAGGCTGGGGGAAACTAGAAGCCAAGCTACATAGTCATCCCCCACCGCCCCCATTCCCGATCCCTGCACTTCCTACCAGCAGGATTTCAAGACTGCGTCCTTGCAGCTTTTGAAATGGAGGAGAAGATGACACTCACGAAAGGAGACAGCTCAACAGAGTGTGTTCTGAGGCCATTTCGCAGAACAAAGACATACTTCTGCATAAGGCGAATACAACCTGATAAAGGCTCCCCCCGTGGGTACTTGGAATGCCAAAGCCATTCACCTAAATGAGTTCAAAATACATATTGTTCTGGGCCAAATTACACAGTGTCAAGCTCAGACTGTATGTATTTATGTATGTTGGCACAGGAGGCCACTTTTGGGGCGCCACAGCCTTATCCTAGGATCCTGTGCCCAGCTGGGTTCCCATCACTCTCTCTCCAAAACCATGAATTTCCTTGTGCTTGGTTCCAGAAAGGCAGACAAGAAGCAAAGCTGTACAAGCCCACAAGGGAACAGGGCCCTGGAGGACTTGAATTTCTAATGAAACTTAAAGTGGAACAGAATGTGTGCCTTTGCCAATAGCTGGGACTTTCTGAAGGTCGATTTGAGATGCGGGCAGGGAGTAGAGACAAAATCAAGCATGTGCTTCGGGCCAGTCTCTGCGAAGGGCTACAAGGTGGGAATACAAGGTACTTCGGAGTTCAAGCAAACAGCCAGTGCTTCCTTTGGCTGGCCTTTGCCCAGAACTGTTCCCTCACGGAGCTGACAGTGCCCCAAAGCACTTCGGTGGTGTTTCAAAGGTGCTGGGCAAAGGGATCCATCCAAATAAACGCCTACGCTCTGACAATTAATGAGACAGAGAAGCTTGATTCCAATATCCCTTGCCACTCCCTATCTAGAGGATTCTGACATGCCTAGAGGATTTGTGGGCACATTTTGTTTTCTGACTTTGTCTGTTTTGGAAGGGGACCTGTTATTCTTCTCTGTGCCTGAATGAAGATGGAAAAATTGGGCGGGGGAGGTGGATATTAACCTTTAAAGCAAAATGGAGAAGACAAGTAAGTGGAAGGGATCAAACAGGTCCCACGTTATTTTTAGTTGCATGTGTTGTCTTGATCATGGAATGAGGAGGGCCCAGAGGCCATGGCAAGGTGTGGCCATGACCTCCAGGCCTAAGTTCATACTGTCTTTGGGTTTTAGGTGATTCAAAGATGCAAACAAGCCCAGAGAGGACAGTTTGAAGGGCAGAGCATGACTGCTGCCTGCTCAGGTCCAGAGCCTAGCAAACTTTCTAGAAAGGGGAATGGGGCGAAGGATGAGAAGGAAAAACGGAGGGTAAGGGGAGTGTGCACTGCTGCCCTGAATCAACTCATCACAGCACTTGGAAGAACTGGGGTCCGACACAGGCTCTACCTGGGCACCCCGCCTGCCTCATCCCTCCACACCCCCGCCTTTCCCCGTCCACTCTGGCTACCCTGGACTCCGCATGGTTTCCCGGCTCTAACGTGCATGTTCCTGGTCCTGAGCCTTCACAGGATTCACCGTCCCTGTCCAGCTGGGATGCCCCGGGCAACTTCGAGTCTGAGTCCACACGTCCCACCCTCCACGAGGCTGTCCTAAGGAAACTTAGCTGCTCCCTCTTTGTTCTCACTGCACTTTGAAACAATTCTCTTTCAGAGTCGTAAGTGCTTGCGTGTCGGTCTTTCCATCAGACTCTAAGCTCCCTGAAGGCAGAGGCCTGTGTCCTTTTTATCCATTTACCCACGCTGCCTACAACAGTGTCTGGCTTATCGCTGATGCTCAGTCAATATTTACAGAATAAAGGGGCAGCGGGATCAAGCTCTGCCCAACTTAATTTTACCGTAAAGAAAGAAAGAAGATAAGAAAGGCTGACCTCTGGAGTTCCGTATATTTTCAGAAGAAATTGCTAAAATATCACTTTTGTGTATAGATGACCTTGTTCAGGTGAAATCACAAGAACAAACTCACGGAGGGGCATCAGACATGGCTCTTTGTTCCTCAAACCTCAGCTGCGAAGTGAAGATAAGATTAATCCCAAACATGGCCTCGCAGCCAGGAGGGTGAGCCTGGAGCCGAAGCTCGGCCCCTGTCGAGCTCCATGAAGCCGCAGGACTTGACGTCAGTGAAGTGGGCCATCCAGTCAGGCTTCAGCCCCTGCTAAGACGGCAGCTGTCAGACCTCAGTGCGGTAGGCACAGCTGGGACGTGCCCTGCCAGGTCCACTGGTGAGAGCGACACACAAAGAGCTGTGAAAGGCACCTCGAGACATGAGGCATCTTCATCAGAACGCGCAGCAGCAGTCCCCAGACTCCACGTTCTGAGGTGGAAGCAGTTCTGAAAAGTACACGTTAGGGGGAGAGTGGGAAGGAACACACGATGGCCGTGGTTTCGGGAGGGCTCTCAGAAAGGCTGTGACCAGAGGGTTACAGCTGCGTGCAGTTCAAACAGTCCTGACACTCAGAGACTAAAGGCAAAGAAACAAAGGCCATGCAGTGGGCTTCCTATTTTTAATTTATTTCTCTTGAGACCACTTCCTGACAATTTCCAGAGAGAAAGTACAAAACAAGAAACAGACTTGGTTTCAAATACATAAATAGTGTGCTGGAGTTTAAAGCATCACTGGTAACACTGTCACAGGAGAATGTCAGCTTACTCCAGGGCACTTCAGCATTCCTGAGGAATAAACATGGTTTCTCTTTTCCTCCCACTGGGATGTTCTCAGGTGAAAGTCACTGCTCCTGCTCCTGGAAAGCAAGGGCAGTCAGGTTAGAACCATGCAGACACCATCTGGACACTCCTCTCTAATTGCTGTGTCTGGCTGGGGGAGGCGGCTCATGCCTGTAGGCCTGGTACTTTGCCAAGGCGGGAGGATCACTCGAGGCCAGGAGTTCAAGACCAGTCTGGGCAACATAGCGAGACTCTCTCTACGAAAATAAAAATTAAAAAAAAATGAACTGGGCATGGTGGCGAGTATCTGTAGTCCCAGCTACTCAGGAGGCTGAGGCAGGAGGATTGCTTGAGCCCAGGAGTTCGAGGCTGCACTAGGCTGTGATCATGCCACTGCACTCCAACCTAGGTGACAGAGAGACTCTGTCTCTATTAAAATAATAATAATAATAATTGCTGTGTCTGGTCAGACCCAAAGGACCAATGAGGCCAAAAAACCTTACTACACTGTTTGGTTTAAAACTGTCTCACTAGAGGACCGTGTACACTCGACCCAGGTTCAGAAGAGTAGCTCCCCTAATCTTCAAAGGAGAAGAATGGGAAAGGAGTAGAACAGGGCCAAACCATCACTACCTGGATAACTACTCCTAAAACCTATCGAAGGAATCACAGGGGAGTGGGAAGAGCGTGGCTCGAATCTAACAGTCTGCAAATTACATGATCTTTGTCAAGTTTCTTAACCTCTGTAAGATTCCGTTGTCTCAGCTGCTGAATGAGGACAGTAACACCTCTCCCGAATCCACTGGGAGGTCCGGAGAGAAAGCATATAAAGCTAGGGTGGTCCACGAGGCATGTCAGGCACTTAACGAGCAGTTATCACAGTATGACTACACTGAATAACCCTCAAGTTGGGATTTTGCTCTGTTTTTCAGAGAAAGTGGAAGATGACAACATCAAGGCTCAGACTCAAGTTCAGATAAAGTTACAAGGCCATTTTGGAGCAATACACGCAAGCCTGTAAAACATGTAACAATATTTTCCACAGTACCTCCCAGCCATTAAATACCTAATATGCATATAATCACCCCTGAGCCATTATCCCTGACAACAGAGTTTGGAACAATGGAAACATTTTAAACAATTAAAAGACCTGCAGCTCCTCTCCCTGTTCCCTTCTGTCCCCCACACGTGGCTCTAGAGCCAGCAAAGTGAGGAGCCGGGAGCAGTGGAGAGGGGCTGTCACGGCCTTCGGTGCCACACAGCTGCTCCTCTTCTTGCCCTGTCCCTCTGATGACCTCACTCTCGCTTTGGTACAGAGTTGGTTCGTTAATATTAACCCCCTGCTCCCACCGTCTCTCCAGCACACACAGTTGGTGGGCTGGCAGCTGCCAGAGTGTGAGCGGCTTCTGCGACGGAAGCTGCGGGGCCATGGGAGGATGCTACTTGAGATTTGGTGACCCTTCTGGCTACAGCCCTTGACTAGAATTAGGACATGTGTTTGTACATTTTCTGCTCTACTTGTTATTATGGTGGAACGATGGACAATTCAATCACCCTTTCTTGGTTGGCCTCAACTATAATAATCTGTTTCTATTTACATAGCACCTCACGGCTTAAAAACATTTTCACATTTGATTTTTTTTTTTTTTGACATGGGGTCTCACTAGGTTACCCAGGCTGGTCGTGAACTCCTGGCCTCAAGCAATCCTCCCACCTTGGCCTCCTGAGTAGCTGGAACTACAGGTATGTGCCACTGTGCCAGCCTCATTATCACATTTAATTCTCACAACAACCTTACTGTTAGAGATTATTACCCTCATTTTATGGGTAGAAAATGGAAGCTCGGAAGTGAACCACCTAGCCTGCACCCAGGTCTCCCAGCTTCTGTGCTCTTTCCACGAGCTCCCAGCTGCTGCCCGGATCACAGTGATTCTAGCTCAAAGGTAAGCTGAAAAGTGGAAGATTCAATGCATGCAGGGAGCGTGAAGTTCTTCAATGAAGGTTGTGCTGCTATAAGAGTTATGCCTGAGACCATTAGCATTTACCTCTAATAGACTATAAACTATTTACTTCATTCGTTCTTCTTACATTTATTTAAGTGCCTACTTTGTTTCAGACCCTGGGGATACAAAAGTAAGTACCACCTCTGCCCTTGAGCACCAGGCCTCCCAGGATCCTGTCACTTAAACCCCAGGGTAACCAATCATCTAAAGTAAGGCAAAGGGAGGTGGCCGCAGTGGCTGATGCCTTAATCCCAGCACTTCGGGAGGCTGAGGTGGGAGGACTTCTTGAGACCAGGTGCTCAAGATCAGCCTGGGCAGCACAACAAGACCTCCATTTCTACATAAAATAAAATTAGCTGGGCATGGTGGCGTGCGCCTGTAGTCCCAGCTACTCGGGAGGCTGAGGCAGGAGGATCCCTTAAGCCCAGGAGTTCAAAGCTGCAGTGAGCTATAATGATACTACTGCACTCCTGGACAACAGAGCGAAGCCAGTCCCTTAAAAGAAAAAAAAGGAAAAAGAAAAATAAATAAAGGCAAAGGGAAAGGTGGCTACATGTGAACCCTTCAGGAAGCAAGCTTCCTTCTTCCTTTTTGAGACATGGGTAATAATTTTCTGGCTTGTTTGCAGCATTAAAAATCCACCTGAAGAATAGGACTTTGGCAGAATCATGCGGGACTTACAGTCAGAACTGCCTTCTTCAATTAAAACACAGAATAATGGCTGAGTCCCTGTGGTCTTTGGGTTTAGCTTAAGTATGTGTGAGATGTTTAGAGGACACTCTGAGAACTTAAAATGAAAAGTGCCACTTACAGATAGTTTAACACAAATCTACCACTGATGATAAACACTCAGGCAAGTCCATTAATTTCCATCAGCTAACATACGAGTATAGGTCTCAATGCACATGTGCATCTGAAGGCACAGGGGAGAGACTTTTAGCACCAAAGCAGTGTTGACGTCACTAAAGGCCAAAGAGCAATTAGGATCTCAGTGGGGCCACAATGACACACACAGTTTATTCATTACATACACTCTAAAGAATTCTTCAGGGGCTCGGGAGAAACCTCTTTTCCTTCTAACAGAAAGAGAAATACAAATTTTGTACATACTTTGACGTATTTTCCATGTAGAAGATATGGAGCCTGGAAATCATGCTGACAGTTGGAGTAGGCCATTCCCAATCCCATGCCAGAACCGAAGGCTAATGGCCACATTCTTCCTAGAGATCAGAAAAAGGAAAATCCTACTCGGGAACCATTAAGAGATAATAAAGCTCCCCAATCCCCTTAAATACATTTGCTTAGGGTTCAATAAATATTCCATATGCATCATACTGATAACTATAATAAATCATACATTTTTATCAATGTTTCATCAATGGCCAAAAGGAGGGGTACTAATTAGTAAACTCATTAATTTACCAAATATTTATTAAGTGCCTATGTTGCTAGGTTCAAGGAAAATAAGTGGTACAATATGTCAACAGTAGACACAGCTGAACCCTTTAAGTTCTATATCAGTTCTAATTATATGCTCAATGTAAATAATTTCTTAACCATATCAGAAGTAATAATACCTTTCAGCAAGGTGCTTGAGTTATAAAAATATGTAAGAATTTCACTACTATTTACATCCTTTGATCATAGTAAGCCAATCTGCAAATGATTACTTCGTATCAGCACTATATTAATTATAATTCTCTTGTCATATATTTCCTGTCAGTTCTTCATGGAAAGAGGTCAAAGTGACCCCTCTGACTTCTATTCAATATCTAAACTTCAGAAGTTCTTCCACAGAATGAAAAGACTATTGCCTGCCCTTTGCTTAGGAGAATTTTTGGCCAAGAAGCATGTGCATTTCTGGTCTACTTGTTTTTATTACTAGCAGGACTCTCATTTTCAAGTTCCTCTAGAAAAAATTATAATTAATTAGAAACATTTAAGCATGTAGATTTGGCCAAATGACTCACTGGCATCAAGTACAGGCTTTTGAAATGATATCACATTTAAGATAACAGGCACTCTGACTCAACGCCCAGGGGGGAAGCTGGAGATGCCCAACCCATTTTGACCTCTTAAATCCACATTCTTTGGCCTACCTGACTAACCCCATAAATGGATGGTCCGGCAGCCACTCAGACACATCTTCCGAAAGTGTCCCTGCTATGTGTATGTATACACTGTGACACTGTGTTGAAAAGATAATAAAGTCAAACTTACTTTTAAAGAAGGTAAGTGAGAAAACAATTCCTAATCCCAAACCAGTACCTACAAAGAGGGAGAAAAAAACATGTTAAACCTCATAATAGAAACTTTTTTTTTTTAATACAGACTCCTGTGACAAAGGTAACATTAACATTTCTTAAATGTGAACATCATAAAGCAGCTTATTTTTTTGATAATTAGGTTTAGAGTTGATTTTTCTCATTTCTAACCTTTCTTATTGTCAGAGGCTTTATAGATGCCTTTTGTCCCCTGCCCATAGAAGGAATAAATAAAATAAAAACTTTATTCCCCATTCCATCCAGAAAAGTTGTGGGGTGTGGGGTGGGGGCAGAGGAACAAGCCGAGAGACTGTCTAGAGCAGACCTCTCTGCACCCTGGGCTCTCACACAGCGGTGCCACAGCCAAACATCAGATGAACAGCACCACACGTCACTTCAGCACTTTGAGTGGCAGCTAGTTTTTCAGGAAGATGGAAACGAGTGATCCAAAATAATTCCTAAAGGCTGCACCAGCACACAAGTCAGTGTCCAGAGAGAGGAAAGTGACGTGCCTCGTGAGCCCCAAATGTGGAGATTAATCCTCTTTTTACTCATAGAGCACTTTTAACCACTATCTTTTAAAATAAAAGACAAACATAAGCCTTTGTTAGTGGTCTGGTAGAAAAATAAATTGAATGCCTAATTTTAAATTAAACTTCACAGGAAATCTAAGCTTGAAAAAAGGAAAGTTCTTTAAAAAAAAATCTTCTTTTTACCAATATTTCTGAAACCATGGTCATTCTGGTGCCGCCTTCGTCATTACTGCTGAATCTACACGCCACCTGCACTATTATTTACTTCTTAAAAAAAAATCAGTGCATGTATTTAATAAACTTAGCCTCAAATAATAATATAGGTATAATCATAGATTTGAATGTTACACTTTTTTTCTCACAGTATATTAAAAATATTTGTTTGTGATATGTCTTAAAAAAAAATCACCTCACATACTGTAGTGATACATGTCCTATACTTTAAGATAAACTTACTTCTTCATTGTCAAAAAAATATGCTACACATACCAAGGAAGAGAGCTAAAATCTGACTCTTTTTAATTTTTCAGACTTGATGGACAGTGATTTTCAAAGACCTTTCAGAGTTTTCTGATGCTCTTTGCTGAGTGTTGTTCCGTGGTCCAACAGAGCTCCTGACCAACTAAGTACCACATAAAAGTCCCGATTCTCACTTGCCTTAATAGTTCGTTCTCAAATTTTGCTATCGAAACTCCAAGAGTTTCTTCTCTGTCTAGCCATGATTTCAGGCTAGTGCAGTGTAAAAATTCAAAGTACTCCTCAATCACTCTGACCTTTCTGTGCCAAAAGCAACAAACTTCAAGAGCAAGCAAGCTAATCTACATCTTCTCTGATCCCGGTAATTCTTTTTGCACCTATGCACAATCCAGCTAGTGTTAGCCTAAAGCAAGTATTTAATATTTATGCTATTTACACAGAATGACTTCTGATCATTCTCTCCTACCATATATATGAGACCATGATGTGAGTTTCATATATATATATGTGCCTGTATCCTATCAAACACAAATTTTAATTAAAAATCCTTACTTTGCTCTATCCAAAAGATCCTGTGTTAGGTATTTTTTGGTGCCCAACTTTAGAATGTACTATCTGAAAATCATTTGTCATCCCAATACATGTGAGTATTACCCATGAATACCCAATAATCTCTCCCCCTCCCCAATATTCTTTTAAACCAAACAACCCATTTTCCAGATGCAGAAAATACCTCGCCCAAGGATACTCTGTATAGTTAGTTGTAGAGCAGTGAACCAGGCTCAAGTCTGCCAGACTCCGCTGGATTCACCTACAATTTCGACCCCTACATCACTACTATCTCTTGAGGGAAACTGGAGTGTCAAGATTTCGACTGCCAGTGAAGACACAGTCCAAAAACGAATTGTGCTCCCCAGCAACAGCCGAGAACACTAGGCAACTGGGGCAGTAACAAGTCTACACAAAGCCAAGAGGGCTCGTTTAGATTCATTCCCAGACTAATCCTACCACACAAGTCACAGACACAAGACGTCTACGTGGTAGGCGTGATTCAAGAACTTCAGAGAAGGCCGGGCGCGGTGGTTCACGCCTGTAATCCTAGCTGTCTGGGAGGCCGAGGTGGGCGGATTGTTTGAGCTCAGGAGTTCGAAACCAGCCTGAGCAAGAGCGAGACCCCGTCTCTACTAAAATTAGAAAGAAATTAATTGGACAACTAAAAATATATAGAAAAAAAAATTAGCCGGGCATGGTGGCACATGCCTGTAGTCCCAGCTACT
>CAUYSK010050866.1:0-13559 GCA_963575035.1 Avahi laniger | reverse complement strand
GAGTGCCCAAAGCAAGTAACTCTTTGTAGCAAAGAACATCTTTTATTATGACCCGAATTAAGTATTAATATAAAACTGTGCCGAGTCAGTAGTATCAGTTGATTCATCCAAAGCAATTGAGTAATGCATATTTTCCTTTTAAAGTAGTGCATGAAGTTGTTCTGTTAAGTTGAAAGCTCATTCATGCTGTTGATCAGTTACGGTTCTCCTTGAAAGAGGTGATTGTTTGTACTTTGAAACATTTTTGGGGTCTAAGCATCCTACAGCTTCGACAATGCATTCTTTCACAATTTCCACATCACTGAATGGCTTACCCTTTTTCGTGAGTATATAAGCTACTTTATAAGTTGCTTCAGTGGCATTATTTCCAGGTCTCGTTGCTGCTTAAAAGAATTGTCTTTGCTTTTGCTTTTTATTTTTTAATTTCTGCAATATAAGCTTTCATGCCTCTCCCTCTAATTTAAAATATTTGTGGTCTTTATGAGTGTTACAATGCCGATGGGCATTGAATTTTTTTTTTTTTTTTTTGAGACAGAATCTTGCTATTTCCCTGGGTAGAGTGCAGTGACGTTATTGTAGCTTACTGCAACCTCAAACTCCTAGGGTCAAGCAATCCTCTTGCCTCAGGTTCCCAAGTAGCTGGAATTACAGGCACGCACCACGATGCCCAGCTAATTTCTATATTTTTAGTAGAGACTAATTTTTCTATTTTTAGTAGAGATAGGATTCTCGCTTTTGGTGAGGCTGGTCTCAAACTTTTGAGCTCAAAGAACCCTGCCTCAGCCTCCCAGAGTGCTAGGATTACAGGTTGTGAGCCACCACGCCTGGCCCCTGAGCATTGAATTTTTTAATGTTGATATTGCAGTATCACAAAGCAAGCAAATAATCTTATCTTTAGCAGAAACAAGATAATATTGCAATTCCCAATCCTCAATAAAAAATCTGTTTTCTTCCTTCAGTGTTCTCTTGGTCTTCTTTGAAATGACAGGCTGTTAAGCAGACAGAATTAAAAAATACTGTTGACCTGTGAAACTATTCACAAATTCCACTTCAAACAGAAACACAGTGCCCCCTTGTCAAAAGCTGATAACAGACTGGTGTACTTGACCTCCATAAACTCTCACCAACCAGCCTCCTGCGGTAGTGGCACCATTCAGGTGGGGGAAGTTAGAAGTAAATCACGAGTGTAGCAGCTGTCAATTTAGCCCTTATGGCTTACTAATGTTCTAATTGCTCTGGTCAATCTGGGAGGATTATTTCATTGAAACTTATTTTATTCTTTGATATTTTAAATATGTTCATTTTAAAAATAAAAATGTAAAGACGAACACCAATGTATTAATAAAATAAAAGGATTTGTTCTGTATAATTTGTATTCAATCAGAAGGCCACACTTAAAGATCTAGAAGGCCACATGTGGCCTTAGGCTGCAGATTCCCCAGCCCTGACTTAAAATATTTCTTCTTTTCTTAGGTATTATAGCTATACAATTTTGTCTGAGCTTTACTCTCACTACATCCCATACATTTTGATATGTTATGTTTTCATTTTCACTCAGTTAAAAATATTTTTTAAAGTTCCTTTTTTATTTCTTATTTGATTCTTGAGCTTTAAAAAAATTGTGTTGTTTAATTTCCAAATATATGATATTTTCCCAGACTTCTTTTGGTTGTGGATCTCCAATGTAATTCCATTGTGATCAGAAAATATGCTTTGTATGATTCCAAACTTTAGTTTCTTGAGACTGTTTTATGGCCCAGTATACATTTTAATCCCAACTGTGATAATTATTGCTTTATATAATCTTATTTGTTTTAAAGAAGATAAGAAATGAAATGGGAACAATATATTTATGGAATATTTTGTATTTATTTTCATATTTAGCATTTGGGGTACTCTTCATTTCTTCCCATGGATTCAAATTAATATTTACTGTCTTTCTTTCTCAGCCTAAAGGATTTCCTTTAGTATTTCTTATAAGGCAGGTCTGCTAGCAACAAATTCTCTCAGTCTTTATCTGGGAATGTCTTTTTTTTCCCCACCTTCAATTTTGGAGGATAGTTTTGCTTATTTGGTTGACAGTTATTTTTCCAAAACTTTGACTATGACATCCCACTGCCTTCTGGCCACCATTGTCTCTGTTGAGAAGCCAATTGTTAATCTTATTGTTCCTTTGTGATTTTCTCTTGCTGCTTTTCAAATTATTTTCTCTTTTTCTTTCAACAGTTTGTATTGTATATTTGTGTAGATCTCTGTGTTTATCTTATTTTGGGGTCATTTAGCTTTTAGATCTATAGATGAATTTTTACATCAAATTTGGGATTTTTTTGTTAGTATAATTTCAGACTTTTTCCCTGCCCTTTTCTTTCCATTCCATGTGAGACTCCCATTACATGCATGTTGGTATACTTGATGTTGTCCCAAAGGTCTTGTGGGCTTTGTTCATTTTTCTTTGATCTTTTTTCTCTGTTCTTCATACTTGACAATATCTGTTTATCTATCTTAATATTGCTGATTTTTATTTTGCCATCTGAAATGTACTATTGAGCCCCTCTGCTGAATTTTTCATTTCAATTGTAATTTTCAACTCCTGAATTTCTATTTTTAAAATAATTTTTACAGAGATTCTCTATTTGTGGACTCATTGTTGTCATACTTTCATTTAATTCTTTGAACTTTTTTTTAAAGTTCTGTAAATGTATTTTAATAGCTACATGAGGTCATTGCTAAATACAACAACTGGGGGGGACTCAGAGATAGTTTTTATTGATGGCTTTTTTCCCCTGAGTATGGGTCACACTTTCTTGTTTCTTTCATGTCTGTCTTTTTGTTGTTGAATACTGGACATTTTGAGTAATATGTCTTAGCAACTGTGGATTGTGATTTATTTCCCCTTGAGTGTGGTGTAGGTTATGGTTGTTTTATTTTGTTAGTGTTCAGTAACTTAACTAGCCTAAATTTTTGAAGTCTGTCTCCCCCATAATATGCAGCTGCTGGTGTCTCTGCTAAGTCCTTTTCCTCATTTAAAAAATTTCTAAGCCTAAATTCCTAGGGCTTTTTACTGTGTCTGCATAGCTTACAGATTAGCTGAAGATTGGTTAAAGGTTATATTCAAATATCTCAAGTCAATACAATTTCCAGTTTGTGGATATATTCTGCATGTGGGCTAGGGAGTCCATTCAAAATTCAGGCTATTTTCAGGTCTGCCCCAGTTTTTACTCCATTGGGTACTCTTACATCTTCCCTATGCATGTGTTCAGGCTCTGCTGGCCATGCATGTGTAAATGGCTTAGACTCACTCTTGTCTTTGCTGTATATGTGCTCAGCCTCTGGTCAACCATCCCTATATGGAAAGCTTTTCAAGCCTCCTTTCGCAGTCTTAACATCTGGAGCACACTGTTTCATATCTAGCTAGTCTGTGACTTGCCTTAAACAAGATTGTAATCTTAGGATAGTGGAGCTACTGTCTTTCCCTGTTAGCTTGTGAGTGAGATCACCAACAGCGCTTCATACTAAGTGAGCCTCCTTGACAGTGGCAGTGAAGCTGCTGATGTTCAGTGTGCCATGCCCCGATTGAATCACAACGCTGAAGGTGGCTGGGTGGGGGGTATGGAGTGATGGGAGCAGCCCAGGCAAGAGCACTGCAACCTTGTGTTAATCTTACCCACGTTCAGTTTTCGTGAGTAAATGCTTCTTAGTTTATTGTCTACTGAAATTTCCAGAGTGCTGAAATAATTGTTTTTGACAGTTTAGCTTTATAGTTGCTTTGTGTGGAGTGGCTTTGTCAACTTCCTCACTCCATCATGCCAAAGTAAATCTGTTCTAGTTTTTGTATTTTTGAGACAAGTTTTATTTGATTCTTTTTTCTTTCAAAAATAAGTTCTAATTATCTGGTGAAATTTGTTACTTGTCATCTACTTTCTCGAACATATGAATCATAGTTCCTTTAGTGTCCATGTCTGATGACTTCAGTAACTGGATCACCAGTGGGTCATTTTCTTTTGTTTTTTCACCTTCCCTCCAGTTTGGCCTTGTCCCTTAGCATGTGTGGTGTGTTTGATAGAATGCCAGACTGAGCATTTGAAAAAATTGCAGAGGCTGTGGATGATGCCGTCTTTCTTCAGAGTGCGCTCAATGTTCTCCTGAGAGACAGACAAGGGGCAGCTCATTTTGGTTCAGTCAAGGACTGAAAAGATTTGATTCTGGGTTTCATTCTTTTGGAGGAATACTTATTTTGGTTTTTCTTCATTCCCAGGGCAGACCCTTTTAGACATCACAACTGAAAACCCGAGTGGTTTATAGGTTCACCTTCCTCCTTGGTGAACCTGAACTCCACTTTCTATGTCCTCGGCCCTGTAAACCTACCAGAAGCTCTGCTTAGTGTTTTAAGCTCACGTGTGCCACCTTGTCTTTGGTCTTCAAGCTTCTCGTGTTGTGCCACTTAGGAATCTTGACGGGAAATGTTGTGTAGAATGTTGATCTTTTCCACACTTAGCTTTTCTTTGGGATCTTGGCTCCTCCAGGTCTAGCTGCTTTGGCAAATCTGAATTCAAAGTTTTGAGTGTATAGCACAGTCAGCCAGAATATTCAAAGTGCTGATGTCTTCTTGGCCTCTCAGTCCCCAGGCATGCATAGAAATCGGCAAATTCTTTGCGAACAAAGTGGCAGAGAGTGTGAAGCTCATTTCAACGCATTCCCCTTCTTTTCAGGGTCTTAGCCTCTAAGTCACAGTTGCTTTGGTTGCCATCCAATGTCTTGAACAGTTTTTGCTTTTGCAAATTTTATCCAACTCGGCTTTGTGGAAAGGTTGCTCTGATACAAGCTACTTCATTGTAGCTGGATGTAGACCTCCAAAAACATTCTTCAGTGTCAATTGCTTTATTTGACCTAGGCTTGGCAAAGAGATGGTTAATCATGCTATTCTTTTTTCTCTATATTAGTCACTTATCTTGGCATAAACAAGGAGTCTCTTCAAGATACAATGGCTAGACAGGAAAGCTTAAAAAACTATTTTGCAAAACTCGAACTAGGGAAATTCTACTCAATATATATTAATAGCAAAGAGACCAAACCATTCTGTATAAAAGGACTAACCAGCAGTGTTATTAAAATACTAGTCTTTGAAATGTTTTTTTCTTGAACCAGTTAATCCTTTATTATTTCTTATAGTAAACAAATATATAAGGCAATTTTATGAAAATCTAATAATGATTTTTAGTGTGGATCTTTGTTTTGAATTTGTGGAATATTGAGACCAATTTTATTTGAGTTCGTTGTTAGGAAAACAAAATATTTAACTTAATAATGTCAGGTTATTCTTAAGTTTTTAGGGAAATAGCACAGAATGTTTAATTTTTTATGCTAATTTTTTAGAGTTTAGTACTTTTTAATATAATATGAAAAGTACAAAGCAGATTTGAAAATAATTCTTAAGAATTATTAGATCCATGGAAATCATGCTGGTGCATTCTGATATACTAGTGTTACTCTGATATTGTGCTGGATAAATAAAGACCTTTAAATTATTAACCCTAAGCTATTAATTTAAATATGTTAGGTGCTTTTTTCTATATACCAGTGTAGCGAGTGACCAGTATTATGATGAACTATAATGACCGTGAGTGTTTTTGATAGACATGGATTTTTAATTAATGTAAGCTTACAAATTGAGCTTAGAACATTTTAAAATAAATGGTGTTTATAGATATTTAGTTTATGCATACATATTTAGTACACTGAAGAATTAAAAAGGGAACATCAGTTGCTTTCTAGGAATATGGGAAAGAAAACCCTGCCCTATTCTTTGTCTTTTTCTGAAATTTTTGTTTGGTAGATTAGTAGATATAAACAGCTTTGATAGAGCTATTATTATTTAGTTACACATAGTGAATACTAAGAGCTACCTTATAGGTATCTAAACAGTAAAAGTAGTTTCTAAAATGTTATATACTTTTATTCATCCAAATAAGATAGTATATCTAATAGCATGATACATATCAAAACCCTTAATAAAAATAAAATGTATGCAATGTAAGGCATTATTACCAGGCATGTGGATTATGTTCCTGCTTTGAAGTCCATGATTTTTTGATGGAGATATAGAAATAGGACTTTTTACAGTAAGTCAGTTATGCTACTGGGCAAATGAATATTAAAATGCCAGTAGAACTTTGTACCATTGGCACTTATCTCACTGCATTGTAACAGCTGTATTTTGCATGCACACCTGCCCCCTCATTGAATTGTGAACTCTTTGAGGAAGGTGACAATGTCTTGGTCATTGTTAGATGCATGGTACCTAGAACATGGGAAGTATTCAGTAAATGTTTGCTAAGTGAATAATGCTGAAGAAATATTTTGCACCACACACTTGTTAAAAATGGCAAGGCAGATTTTATTCAGTACTACTGCAGTAGGGAGAGAGACCTCAGTATAACCAGAGCTTAACTGTATAAAACAAAAGGCAGGAGTCCTTTTAAATACTGGGGTGTGCCAAACAAAAGGTACTAAATGGTGTTAAGGGGGATTGGTCTATGTGGTTAGGTAATCTGGTTCTTTTAATGGGTGTTTATCCAGGAAGAAAACAAACTTATCTTTAGGACAGGAGGTGGTTTTGCAGATTGGAGCAAGATACCCACCAAAGTTAAGTTAGGCTCTTTTTTTTTTTTAATTTATTTTTAAATTTTGGAATATTATGGGAGTACAAACACTTGGGTTACGTATATTGGATTTGCAGTGCCCAAGTCAGAGCTACAAGCATGCCCATCCTCCAGACAGTGTGCTCTGTGCTGATTAGGTATGAATTTACCCATCCCCTCTACCCCCCTCCTACCTGCCCAACACCTGATGAATGTTACTTCCATGTGTGCACCTAAGTGTTGATCAATTAGTACCAATTTGATAGTGAGTACATGTGGTGCCTGTTTTTCCATTCTTGTGATACTTTCAAAGTTAGGCTTTTATCTTCCCACAAGAACTGGGCTCCTGGAGAGGTAGCTCTCTGCATGTTTGCATTTCAAAGAGGTGGCTCCCAGGTCCTTGAAGAGACATTTCTGGGTGGTAGAAGATTTACATCTCAAAGGCACAGGGAAAGGATTTATAATTGAAAGCTTTTAAAAGTAAATGCTCTAGAAAAGGATGGGCAGGGACCTATTATCAGGTGTTGGCTGCAACAAACAGTAAATTATTTTAGTTTGAGCTTTCTCAGGCAGGCATTTTAAGGGGTCTGGGGTAGATGGCAGGGTCTTGAGCTGATAAAATCTATGCTAGTGTTTGTTCAAGTCTCTCAGTGCAGAGGGTGGACAAATGATTTGTGCTGAAAGTTGCAGTTCTTAGCAGGCCAAGGCCTGGTTGAGAAGAAGGCTCAGAGAAGCCTGACTGGAGTTTGGCCAAGGAGAAAGTCTTTGTCAATAATACAGGGCAAGGAAGGGTATTTGATGAATGGAAATCCAGGATGAAACCAGAAATGGGGTGGAAAACAGGCATACGTATGAGAATTTAATGTTCAGAACTGGCTAGGGGACAAGCCACTAGTGTCTGTTAATCAGACATGTTGTATCTGTTGTTTTTGATTAATCCTTCCAGTAGACCTGTGAGGTCAATACTGTCTCCATGTTATAATCAAAAGATAAAGGATCAGATGTTTTAAGTCACATGTTCGAACTTACATAGTTGGTGATCAGTGGAGTTGGGATTCAAATCCAGATTTTTTTTGACTTTAAATTGCCATTCTCTGATCATCAGCATGTATTTTAATATATAGCAATTTGCTTTCCTTTGGAGTAATTTACATTAGTATCAGTTAACATTGATAAGCTGCTTACTCTGTGCCAGATCCTAAGAAGAACATTTAGCCAGACTTAATGAACACTGAGTAGTGAGAACCTAAGAGTGTTACAAAAGCTTTGCTTGGTCAGGGTGGAAATGCTCTCAGTCGTCACTTTAATTACTGCTAACACTCTAATACATATGGAAAGGCTGCTCTTAATTATAGAACCCTGTAATGTTGGAGCTGGAAGGTCTTTAGCCATCAAGCCCCAAATCTTAATTTCTGAGATGAAAAAGCCATGACCTAGAAAGGTAAAGTGATTTACCCAAGTGATTTACTCAAGATCCCAGAGCCTGTTCATTAGAGAGAGCTGGGATTGGTTAACCAAAAATAATTGTGGCCCAGTTTGGGTACTTACCTTCAGATGTTGTCATCACAAAATGTATTTATCAAATGTCAAATGTTAAACTGCCACAGTGTTGCTAGTGCATTCTTTTAGAAAATAACCTGAAAAGTTGGAATTGCCCTTACAGAGAGATGATGGTAACAAAGCAGTGCTGCCCCTTGGAGCCCAATTGGGTGACTTAGCAGAGATCTGTCTGAATCCACCAAATCTCTTCGCGGTGACCTCATAATATAGGTTAGGCAAAAATAAAATAACAGCAATTCAACAACAACAAAACAACCAATATGGATAAACAAATAAACCTTTTAAAATTTTTTGTCTAAAATTTGCTGCTACAATATTTTAAAAATTCAAAGATTGATGTATACCACTTCTCTTACTAATGTTAAAATCTATGAGTTTATGCTGTTTGGGGTGTTGAACAGTAAGCTCTATTTTCTCCTTGTTGTATTCCCTCTTACTGCTGTGCCTGAATTTCATCTTGACAGTTTTCCTCTGCCTTTTTGGCATCCCATTTATTCGATTACACTGGTAGATCCCTTGGTGTGGAAATAGTGTGTGGCTCTTCATTCAGGCACAAAGTGGACAGGTGAGTCACTATGTGAAGGTGTAGAATAAATGTGTTATTACTGCGCTGGATATGTGCTCTGGTGTGTGTGTGGGGGGCTGTTAATGACTAGAGAGCAGGAAGTCAGCAGGAGAGCACTGGATGAGGTTAGATATTTGGGGGCTGTGAGAGTAGTCACCGTAGAAGTCAGGGGCGTATGGGGAATAGGATGGATGCAGAATCCAGTGTTTCACTTTCATAAAGTCCTGCAATAGGCAATGGGAAGCCTCTGGTTTATAAGATGGGGTCAGTCAGGGCCACTTAGAGAAAGGAATTCTCTTCCTTATTAGAGAAGTAGAAAATCAGGAAAGATTAGCTATCCTACGAAAGAATATTAAGGAGTGGGAGTGAGGAACATGGAAAGGTATGGCTGCCCCTTCTCCACATTGCTTGAGCACACTTTGGAGCCTGCTCTTGCAACACTGACCATCAAGCGCTGTAATAGCTGAGTCACTTATTGGGCTCCCCATCTAGACTACATATTTCTTGAAGGTAAGGCCATCACTAGCACCTAGCCCAGGGCTCATAATGTAGTAAGTGTTCACTAAATATTTGGTTAATGTACCAATACATGTGGTAGATGGGCAGGGGAGAAACAAAGCATCCATGAACACAGATGTTGGAAAGTAGAGATAGAAAGCTTTGCTAATGGTTTTTATTTTTATCTTTTTATTATGGAAAAATTTTAAACATATTCAAAAGTAGAGGAAGTAGTATAATGAATCCCTTTTTGCTAATCACTGAGCCTCAACAGTGATCAACATATGGCCAATCTTGCTTCATTTATCTGCCCCCTCCCCATTGGATTATTTTGAAACAAAGCCCAGATGTCATATTATTTCATCTGTGCAAAGCCCATTATGCATCTTTAAAACAGTGAAGAGTCTTGCCTTTTTAAAAAAATATAACCACAACAACATTATCACACCAGAAAACAATGCAGTAATTCCTTATTGTCATCAAATATATGATTGGTATTCAAATTTCCCTTATTGTCTTGTAAATTTTTTCCCTTAGTTGGTGCGTTAGAATTAGAATCCAATCAAGGACTACAGTGCATTTAGTTGATAAATCTCCTAGGCCTCTTTTAGTCTTTAGGTTCACTCTTCTTTTTTTTTTCCTTGCAACTTACTTAATTGAAGAAACCAGATCCTTTGTTCTGTGGAATTTCCTGTAATCTGAATTTTAATTAATTATATCCCTGTGGTGTAGTTTAATTTGTTTTTCTGTCCCCTATATTTACTATAAACAGGTAATTATAACCTGAGGTTTGATAAGTTTTCAGTTTTTTGGCAGGAAGACCTATGAAGGTGAAAAGAAGGTATATACTTCCCATGGCGTGGTCTCAGGAGGCACATGGTACCTTGCTCCTTTCTTTGTCATGTGACGCTCCATCAGCGAGCACATGTGTTGTGAGCCTGACCATGTATTATCCACTTCCCCATCTGCTTTTTGCCTAGATGGTTCAGCAACCATTGGTAATTATTGTCTAGATCAGAGGTTGGTAAACTTGTTCTGTAAAGGGCCAGACAGTAAATGTTTTTGACTTTGAGGGGAATATGGTCTCTGTCATTGTAATAGGAAAGCAGCTTTAGACAGTATGTAAGTCAATGCACATGACTCTGAGTGTCTGTAAAACTTTATTTACCAGCCCAGATTTGGCCCACTGGGAATTATTTGCCAACTCCTGATCTAGATCAGTTATTTTACTAAGGGTTACAAAATAATAGTATAATTCTATTATTCTTTATTTGTTTATTAATTGAAATGCTTCTATTAATATAAAGAAGTTTACCTTATCAATTATTCGGTTACCCTAGAGGTATAATAGAAAGGAAGCTATTTATAGAGGAAAGGCAGAATAAAATGCTGTCTTTCCCTTGATTTAACTGTTTTCAGAATGAGTTGGTTTCCCAGCATCTGCCAGAGGTGATCAGTTTTTTTAAAGTATCGTGAACTTACTTTCTGACATATTTGATGTTTCAGTCTCCCTAGACTTAGGCCTCTAGGTACGTGGGTGGAGACCTGTGGCTGGTGCCTGTACAGTCACACTGCAGCCACGTGGCTGTTTCAGTTGTACTATTATAAAATATTATATATTATAATGTATATTATATATTATAATAATTATTATAAAGTATATCAGTGGTCTCTGCAGCTTTAAAATCCACAATACTACAGTTTTCAAAGTTTTATTAGGTGAGAAAAGTGTTTTTCAAGTTCAGAAATTTGATTCTTTCCTACAGTTTTACATAACTTTTAAAATCTGTGTTTTTAATAACATACTTGTTTTTATCATGCCTAGATCACTGTTGTTAAGCAAAATTGACATTTGAAATTTTATAATGTAATATTACTTAGTTAACTTACAGTCTGAAATTTTACCCTTTGGTTTTTCACTAGTGCCAAGTGGGAACAAACCAGACATATTTAAAGAGTCCAAGTTTTAACATTATTGGATGGGTCAAATTGCTCTCCCCTGACTTATCATCCATGTATCACTTAAATCAACTGACTCTCCTAATACTCCTCCTCATTTCTTTTCTTTGTTATTTTAGCTGTTCAAATTCATCATCTGCGTTTTCTCCCTGCCCCTGCCAAACTCTCGCCCGAAACCCATTGCAGTCTGACTTCCTCTCTGACGTTTGTGGTTCTATGTGGCCTCTTTCAAGTGTTTATATTGTTGACCTGCTTGCTGCTTTTGATACCTCCTGGTCACCCTTCTTTTTGGATTCAGGGATGACCTTTTTATTTCTCACCCTCTTCTAGATTCCTTTTCTATCTTCTTTTTTCCCAACACCTTAACTATGTTCCCTGAGTATTACTTTATGTTCTCAGCATTTGTTACTTTCTGTCTAAGCTTCTCTAGCCTTCCTGGGAAGCTCCTCGTTTGCCAGTTTTATTTTCATGATTTTACTTGTCACCCATATGCGGATGCCTCTTAGAGTTCTACCTCTAATTCTGAGCTCTAATGTTTCTGTTTCCATATTTATTGTCAAATATAAGATGTGTAAACTCTGACTTGTTTTTACAACTGGAAATAAAATCCAAGAGAAGAGAGTGTGTCATTTTCTTGAGGTACATTTTAAATATATTTATGTTATTCATGGAGTCCTGGTTTCAATCAATGAAAAAGTTTTGAAGATGAATTTAAAGCCTTCTAAAAGTTGTCTCTCAGCAGCTATCCATTTTTTAAAATTCTAACTTATGTATGTAACTTATTACTTGTTTTTCTTCTATTTTTAGTTGACATGTAATAATTATACACATTTTTGGGATGTAGGGTGATATTTCCATATGTGTGTTTAATGTGCAATGATCAAATCAGGTGATCAGCATATCCATCACCTCAAACATTTCTCATTTCTTAGTGTTATGAACATTCAGAATCCTCTCTTCTAGCTTTTCGAGAATGTACAATAAATTATAGTTAACCATGCTCACTCTGCAGTGCTGCAGAACACCAGAACTCATGCGCCTCCTGTCAAGCTATAATTTTGTATCCGTTAACCAGCCTCTCCCCAGTCTTCCCTCTTCCCTACCAGTCCAAGCCTCTGGTACCCACATTCTCCTCTCTATTTTCATAGGCTCTTTTTTTTTTTTTTTAGCTCCCACATATGAGTGAGAACATGTGGTATTTATCTTTCTCTGCCTGGCTTATTTTGCTTTACATAACATCCTCCAGGCTCATCCATCTTGCTGTGAATGACAGAATTTCATTCTTTCATGTGGCTGAAAAGTATTGAAGTGCGTATATACACCACATTTTTAAAAATCTATTTATCTGTTGATGGACATTTAAGTTGATTCTATGTCTTAGCTATTTTTATCTTCTGCTTTGCACCCTGTCTTTGCTTGGCCTAATTATTTCTTGGCTATCCTTTGCTGTAGACTACTCTATGACATTCTTTCTCTGCTTAATGTATCTTGGCTCACTACAAAAGTTTCCTAAGTTTTGCTTATTTCCATGATGATTTTCCAGACTAATTATGACCGTCTTCAAGGATATCAACAGCTGAGCTCTTTTCCTCTCAAATACAAGAAGAGTTTTTTTCATAATTTGAAAGCTTCCCCCAAACTTGTCGTTTCCAGGGCTGAGAAGAAAGGAAGCAATGTTCTTCTGAGTTTGCCTATTGGGAATAGAGTGTTAGTATGTCTGTCACACAATAAAATCACTTAACCTTAATATGTAATTAATATAAAACTATCTTTGCTATTGTTACGGCAAGTGTCAGTGACCGGTCCCAGGGGAATAACCGAGCCGCACGCAGAGAGTTGGAGAGTCAGAAAGTTTTATTGCCGGCGGCCCAGATTGAGGTCAAGCCTCTGAACATCTGAGCACCTTTTCCGAGTTTTTGTCAGGTTTTATATTTTTTTGAGGGGTTATTTTTAACAAATCACACAGGTACAAATGATTAACCAATTAGCAAAAAGACTTAAAAGTTATCCAATAAACAATAATTCTTATAAGTAGTAGAATCATGATAGGCTTATAACAAACATCATAATCATGACAGACTTGCAGTTTCGTTCAGCTTTGCTCAACTGCTCTGTGGTTTTTAGCTTGCAAGGCTGACAGGTGTCAGTGTCTACTTGTTGCTTTGTGGTTTTAAGCAGAATCAGCACAGAAATTTCCCTAACAAAACACCACCACCTTAGCTTCAATAGTATGCACGCTCCTATACATCTCCATCCCTCCCCCTTGACAATGGTTATTGTCACACATTACAGCATTTTGTACTTATTAACACAGATTTATAATTACTGTTTCATGCACC
>CAUYSK010050862.1:0-39325 GCA_963575035.1 Avahi laniger | reverse complement strand
ACTAAGATTGACAGACAATATAGTTAAAGCTTAAATAAGAAAATACCAAAATCATTAAAAGGAAAAAATGTTATGATTAACATAAATATAAAAAGTAACAGAACACAAACATGTATAACATAAAAAAGTAGTAATTATAATGTACACATAATAATTATAAAATATTATGGGCATATTGAGATAAAATATAGCAGGTTTATAAAATATGTAAATAGGCTTAACTCACCAATATACAGAAAAATATTTTCAATTTGGCATTCTTGTATGCATAAATATATTGCATACAAGCAAAACACCTTAAACATATTAAATGAGAAATACTAAATATAAAAGATCAACAAAGTTATATCAAGCATGTTCTGGAAGGGAAGGTAGAATTTAAGCAAAAAACATTAAATATGACAAAGAGGGTATTTTTTAATACTAAAAGAAAGTGTTTATAATAAACATTTAAAAATTATGGTTTTCTAAGCACCAAATAAACCAACAACCACCTTTATGAAGCAATTTGCAAAAGATCCAGGGAGGCAAAGATAGTCCTGTGCCACACTAATATTGATCATTCTCACTACAAAAGGATAAGTAATAAGTAAGAATATAAAAGATCTAAGGAATATAAAGAAATAGGTAAATCATAGTTATATATTAAGATTGTCATCCTATTAACAGAAAATAAATTCTCTTTTGCAATACACATAGAATATTTATAATTGATTCTTTATTAAGTGACAGAAAAATCACTAAATTTCATAAGGTAGAAATTTCACAAAATTTATCAGTCCACAGTGTGAAAAAAATCGGAAGTATTAAAAAGATAAAAAAATAAATAAAAAAGGTCTTTCTATGGAACTAGATAGGTAGGTAGATGGAAACTCTGTTATAAAAAATAAATATGAAAAGAGAGTCATATTCTAATGTCAATCTAAAGATGAAATTAAACTATCATCTGTGAATAGTGGGTGAAATGTCAATGAGGGAAAAGATAACTACATTGCCTCAAATTATCTTTTCATAAATTACTTATTATTTGTAAAGGACTATATTTCAACTCTATTGTGAAGAATTTGATGGACATTTAACAAAGTGATTAATGGCCACATTACCAATATCAGGTCAAACCAACATCATAGGTCTTGAATAATTACACTGAGGAGGCAAAATCACAATATGGTATTCCTGCTGAAATTGCATAATGTGAATCAGATCATGAGCAAACATTAGGCAAACCAATTTAGGGACATTTTACAAAAAAAATTGACCTATCCCATCCAAAAATATAATTGTTAAAAAGCAAAATAATACCCAATCTAAAGGAGACTATAAAAATGCAAATAAATAAATGCAAATGGAACCTGTGATTTTAGAATGAGAAAAATAAATAGCTATAAAGACATCATCAGAGCCACTTATAAAAGTTGTATATAAGGTGATGGATGTTATAGAAGTATAACATCCAGTATATACTATACTGTGGTTATGTGAGTGTTCATGAGATACACCTGAAATATTTAGCGGTAAAGAGGTCTGATGTCTCCAATTTACTTAGGAATGGTTCAGATAAAAATAATAAGATGAATATATAAAATATATAAAAAACATAGACAATATTGTGTATGTAACAATAAATGTAACATCTTAAACATATAACATATATGGAAATATATAACATATATACAGATATGTGATTATATATATACACGTATATGTGGACATATACATACGCGAATAGAGGAGAGAGGGACAGAGAAAGGAAAAGAAAGAAGAGAGAAAGGAAATGAGAATTACAAAGCAAATAAGGCAAAATGTAAAAAATTAGCAAATCTGGATAAATGGCATATGGAAGTTTCGAATACTATTCTTTTTCTAACTTCAACATTCATTACGTTTTTATTAATTTTTATTGTATGCATTATTGTATTTTATTGTATGTATGCATTTAAAGTGTACAAATGATGTTTTGATATGAGTATATCTATGACTAATTACTGCACTAATAATGTTTTAATATACGTATACGTATTACTAATTACTACAGTCAAGCAAATTAACAGATTGAACACCTCTTCTAGTTACCTTGTTTGTGTGTAAGAGCACCTAAAATCTCTCTTAGAAAATTTTCAGTACATTTGACCCTTGAACAACACAGTTTTGAATTATAAGGGTCCACGTATATGTGGATTTTTCTCTCACCTCTGCCACCTCTGAGACAGCAAGACCAACCCTCCTCTTCCTCCTCCTCCTCAGTCTACTCAGCATGATGACCTTTATGATGATTCACTTCTACTTAACAAATAGTAAAAATATTTTCTCTTTCTTAATATTTCCTTAATAACATTTTCTCTTTTTAAGCTCATTGTAAAAATATAGTATATAACATACATAACATTCAAAATACTTGTTAATCAACTATTTAAAATACTTGTTATCAACTATTGACTAGGATTCTAGTCAATGTCAATACTAATAGTCAAGGCTATTAGTAGTAGGTAAATGTTGGGGGAGTCAAAAGTTATACTGGATTCTCCACTGTAGTTGGTCCCTCTAAACTAGTGGTCCCCAACCTTTTTGGCACCAGGGACCAGTTTCATGGAAGACAATTTTTCCACAGAATGGGTGGTGCAGGTGGGGGTGGTTTGGGGATGTTTCAAATGCATTACACTTATTGTGCAAACTTGTCTGCTAATCATAATCTGTACTTGCAGCCACTCCCAGTGCTAGCATCACTGCCTCAGCTCCACCTCAGATCATCATCAGGCATTAGATTTTCATAAGGAGCATGCAACCCAAATGCCTCACCTGCGCAGGTTACAGTAGGGTTGTAGCTCCTATGAGAATCTAATGCCACCACTGATCTGACAATAGGCGGAGCTTATCCCATGATGTGCACGATGGGGAGTGGCTATAAATACAGACGCAGCTTCCCTCACTGGCCCGCTAGCTGTTCACCTCCTACTGTGCATCCAGGTTCCTAACAGGCCATGGACCCATACCAGTCTGCGGCCCCGGGGATTAGGGACCACGACCCTAAGCCCCGTGTTTCTTAAAGGTCGGCTCTATAGCATACAGTATTATTAACTACAGTACTCATGCTGTACATTAGATCTCTTGACTTATTCATCCTATATAATGCAAGTGTGCACCCTTTTACTTACATCTCCCAATTTCCTCTGCCTCCCTGCCTGTGGTAATCACCATGTTATTCTGTTTTTATGTTTCTGACATGTTTTAGAATTTCTGTATATGTAAGATCATATAGTATTTTTCCTTCTGTGTCTAGCTTATTTCATTCAGTGTAATGACATCCAGGTTCATCCATGTTTTTGTAAACGGCATGTTCTCCTCTTTCAAGGCTAAATGATCTTCCACTGTGTGTATGCATGTGTGTGTATGCATGTGTGTGTATACGTATGCCATGACAAATATTTGTATTGTCTCTGTATCTTGTGAATTGTGGCAAATGTGAATAATGCTGCGATGGACACAGGGCATGGATATCTCTAAGAGCTGCTGAGTTCATTTCCTTTGGATTTATACCCAACAGAGGAATTGTTGGATGTTATGATAGTTCTATTTCTAATTTTTTGAGGAACATTCATACTGTCTATTATGGACATACCAATTTACATTCCCACCAGAAGTATACATGGGTTCCCTAACTCCACACTCTTGCCAATACTTATCTCTTGTCTTTTAAATAATGGCTATTCTAACTGGTGTGAGGTGATATCCCCTTGTGGTTTTGATTTGCATTTCCCTAATGATTAGTGATGTTGAGCACCTTTTTTATGTATCTGTTGGTCATTTTTATGTCTTCTTTGGTAAAAATGTCTATTAAATTCTTTTGCCCATTTTTTAATTGTATTATTAGTCATTTTTATATTTTTCATTTTGCTATTGATTTATGTGGGTCCCTTTTTTATTTTGGATATTAACTCTTTAATAGGTATGCAGCTTGCAAATATTTTTTCCCAATTTATAGGCTACTTTGCATTTTGCTGTACAGAAGCTTTTTAGTTTGCTATCATCTCACTTGTTTATTTTTCATTTTGGTGCCTGAACTTTTGGTGTAATTTCCACAAATTCATTACTTGAAGCCAATATCAAGCAGATTTTTCCATATGTTTTCTTCTAGAACTTTTACAGTTTCAGGTCTTAAGCTTAGGTCTTTAATTCATTTGATTTTATTTTTGTGTATGGTGTAACATAAGGACCGTCTTTATTCTTTTGCATGTGGATATTAAGTTTTCCCAACGCCATTTATTAAAGCTATTATCTTTTCTCCATTTTGTCTTCTTGGTGTTCTTTTCAAAAATTAATTCACCCAAGATGCTTGAGTTACTCTGTTCCATTGGTTTATTTGTCTATTTTTATGCTGGTACTATGCTGTTTTGATTATTATATATTTCATATATAATTTGAAATCAGAAAATGTGATGACTCCAACTGTGTTTTTCTTTTCCAATATTGCTTTGGCTATTTATAGTCTTTTCTGCTTCCATTCAAATTTAAGAATTGTTTTTCTATTTTTGTGAAAAATGCCATTGTAATTTTGATAGGAATTGCACTGAATCAGTATATCACTTTCGGTAGTATGGACATTTTAACAACATTAATTCTTCCAAATCACAAACATGAGCTATCTTTCCATTTATCTGTGTCTTCAATTTCTTTCATACATGTTTTGGAGTGTTCAGTGTACAATTCTTTACTTCCTGAGTTAAAATTAGTCTTAAGTATTTTATTCTTTTTGATGTTATTGTAAGTGGGATTATTTTCTTTCTTTTTTGGATAGATCATTGTTGGTATAAAGAAATGTAACTGATTTTTGTATGTTGGATTTGTATTCTGCTATTTTAGTGAATTTATTTATTAGTTCTAATAGTTTTTGGTGTAGTCCTTCAAGATCTCCTATGTACGGGACCATGTCATCTGTGAACAGGGATATTTTACTTCTTCCTTCCTGATTATGATGCCTTTTATTTCTTTTTCTTGCCAGATTGCTCTTGCTAGCACTTCCAGTATGATGTTGAATAGAAGTTGCCTTATACCAGAGCTTAGAGAAAAAGTTTTCAGATTTTCCCCATCAATTGTTATGGTAGCTGTCGGCTTTTACAAATGGCCTTTATTAAATTGAATAAATTTCCTTTCATAGCTATTTTGTGGAGAGTTTTTTTTATCATGAAAGAATGTTGAACTGCGTCATGCTTTTGCTTCATCTATTGAGATTGTCACATGGTTTTAATCCTTTACTCTACTAATGTGATGTATCATACTGGTTGGCCTACGTTAAAAAAAACTTTGACCCAGAAATAAATTCCACTTGATCATCATATATAATTTTTTTAATGTTGTGTTAATTTTAATGGTGTTGTTAAATTTGATTTGCTAGTGTTTTATTGAGGACTTTTACAACTATATTCGTAAAAGATTTTTGTCTGTAGTTTTGTATTGTTGTGGTGTCTTTGTGTGGGTTTGGTATCAGAGTGATATTAGCCTCATAAAATGAGTTTAGAAGTATTCCCTCTTCTTCTAGACTTTTTGGGAAAGTTTAAGGTCTGGGGTTAATTCTTTGGTTGATAAAATTCAGTTGTAAATCCTTCTGGTCCTGGGCTTTCCTTTGTGGGGAGGTTTTTGATTACTACATCTATCTCTTTGTTATTAGTCTGCTCAGAAGGCTTTCTATTTCTTTTTGATCCATTTCTGGTAGGTTGTATGTTTTTAGTAATTTATTCATTTTTTTCTAAGCTATCTATTTTTTCTGGCATATAAATGGTCATAGTAATCTGTTATGATTCTTTTTATTTCTGAGACTTCCATGATAATGTCTTTTCTTGTAATATTTTATATGTTCAAAATTGTAGTAAAATTAAAGCTAAAAATAATAGGTTATATATTTATATTCCTGGTATTAACAATGTAATTGATAATATTATAAATCTTATTAAACTGTGACCAACAAGGCAAAGGACTATACAAATAAATACTGAAAAGAGTAGTAGAACTGTATGTGTACTAGAATAAAATATGGTTTTTTAAATGGAAGACTACAGAGAATGTTCCAGATCCTAAAATCTCTGGCCAAATTAGTTGCATGCTTAAGAAATAATGTTTTTATAAGAAAAGTTTCATCTGGCAATAGCTTATAAATTATAGGAGATAAAGAGGGATGGAGGAGAATACTTCAAAAAGTGACAAGTCATGGTGAAACCTTAGTAATTCAGCTCTAAAATTGGGAATCCTGAACCTACACTAAAGCATCTAGGTGAGTTATGTATTTTTGACTGAAGAAAGATGGAAATAAGGAGGAAGTCTGGAAAAAGATTTAGCGGCAATTGGTGACTGGCTAAAAACGATACAAGAAAAGAAAAATATAAAGAGAACACTCAAGTCTCTGTTACTATGTTCAAATTTTTGCAGCTTCAAATGTTATATTTCTAGAACATTAATCATTTTTATTAAAATAAATACAATTTATACTCATTCAACACAGTTTTAGTAAAACAGACTTTATGTTTTTGCTTTATTTTACATTTACTGTTTTAAAATTTTCCCCAAAACTATATAATTAGTAGAGCTAAAAGACAATGCATTGCATACGATCTATAAAAGTATTTAAAATATACATTATTCTTTTTTATAAATTGATTTTGATAATTCACAGATATTTTATGTTTGCTGTTTCTTCTAATGTGAATTTTAGAATGCTTTCCATTATTATTTAACAGCAACAATATTTACTAATATCTCAAAGAGAAGATGTGTGAAAAATAAGATTTTTTTTGAAAAACTTTTTAGAACTTTGGAAGAAGTTTAGAATTACAAAGGAAAATAAGTTACCACCTTATTTCAAAATCCTTTGATATAAGTCAATATCTATGCTCCTTATAGTAAACATCAAATTATTACAGTTTTGAAAACATTAAAATGAACTCAATTAATATAGTTCAATAAGAAACTACTATGGTTTATGCAGTATTAGCTGACTAACTCTTTTTTTTAACTTCTGTTACACTGATTTATGAGATTTTTAAATTTGCTATTACTGTTATTCCAATCAGAGAAAATCCAACATCATATCTGTTCATAGAGTATTAACTTAGTTATATGCTCACAAACATACTGAGCATATGTTACATTTTGTGAAAAATCATGTCAGAGACAAAGGTCATTTCTATGGTATTTTTCTTTTTAAGCTATATTTTTTGAGGAAAATCCCAAGGACAAATATTTTTACTCTATTGCATTCAATGTCATTCTTTAAAGACAAACTTTTCAGCTGTATATATTTATACTTACTCTGCAGAAATTTGTCCTAATAGTGAATTTTTTTAAACAATAGAGGTAAAGATATAAAATAAAACCTATCAGCCATACCTGTTTTATCTATTAATTTTTTTTATAAAAGTAACTATATATTTTAAAGTTTCAATTATGTAATATCTAATTTCATGAAATCAAGACTAGGAAGGAATTATGTAAACTTCATTTCCTTATTTTCCAGGAGAAATAAAAACTTATTAATAACTATTATTGATGTAACAACAAAAAAATATAAGATGATTTTCATTTTTGTAACTGAAAGTTCACTCTTCTAATATTAATTATATTTCATTCATTGTAAATGTACTTTTTCTTAATTAAATTCTTAGAAAAGTATTCTTTATACTCTGAATTTAGTGTTAAATTTTGCAAAGTGATATTATTAGAAAGAAATAGGAACTGTGAATGTTCAATGATGTATGTTACAATGGTTAATATTAAAGGATAAATATAATTATGGAATTTAGAAAAACATGTAATTTACTTTATATGTATACATTCTAATCAAATACAATAGAAAAATCTTACATACTTCACTCAAGTCCCATAATTACATTTTTTTGATATTACTATTCTGTAAATAACAATTAAAATGATTAGAAAACAAATAATTCCTGGAAATCCAAAAAAGTGACTAAAAGTAGATATTTTATAATTTTCTTTTACATATTTTAAGTTTTATATCTCTGGATATTATAGACATTAATTTTATATACTATCCACTAAATCCAATGTGTGCAAGAATACGTGGAAAGAAAGACACTACTTGTACTAAATACCTTATGATTAGGACTCATTAGGGGATAGACTGAATTATAATTTAAGAAGATAAGTTTTAAAAAAAACATTTTGAGTTGTGCAAGAAAGATAGTGAGACATTTGTTATATACACTGAATCAATAGATGTTTCTAATACAACTAAATGCATTCTTATTTTTTGGTTTTCAGATTTTCTTTGCATTTTTGTAATTGGAATTTATCTTGATATAATTTTAGATCCACATGTAGTTATAAGAAACAAAACTTCATGGATACTTGACCCAATTTCACCTAATAGTTTTTCCAATTTTGAAAAACTATAGTATAGTATCAAAACCCAGGATATTTATATTGATACAATCCACTAATATTACTCAAATTTTCCCAGTTTTATTTGTACTCATTTGTGCATGTGTTATTTAGTTCTACACTAACATTACACAGTCAAGACACTGAACAATTCCAGCAGCACAAGGATCCCTCCTTATTTAATCATACTCACATCCCTCCTGCCTCTCCGTATCCACTGGTAAGCACTAAGCTGCCCACCTCTAAAAGTTTTTCATTTCAAAAATGCCACATAGGAGGAATCATATAGTATGTATGCCTTTTGAGATTGGTATAATTCATGCAAAATAATTCCTTGAAGAGTTATACAAGTTGTTGCATGTATCTAGTTCATTGCTTTTTAAAGCTGAGTCATACTGCATGGTACATGTATCACGGTTTTTTTAACCATTCGCCTACTGAAGAATATCTGGAAAGATTATAGTTTGGGACTATTACATATGAAGTGGCTGTGAACATTTGTCTATCAATTTTTGTGTGAGCACAAATTTTATATCTCTAGGATAAAACCAAAGAGTACAAATGCTGTGTAGTATGGTACTTGCATATTTAGTTTTATAAGAAAGTGTCAAAATGTTTAACAGATTGGCAGTACCATTTATAATCCTACCAGCAATATATGAGTGACCCAATTTTTCTGTATTCTCACAAGCATTTGTTGTTTTCATGATTTTTTCGGTTATTCTGGTATGTACTAATATCTTATTGTGGTTTTAATCTTTCTTTTTCTGATGGCTAATGATATTCAATATTTTTTTCTGTGAAATGTCTATTCATGTCTTTTCCAAGTTTCCAAATTGAATTTTTGTTCATTTAATTTTCACTACTGAATTTCGGGAGGGTTTTTTTTTCGGTTTTTTTTTTTGTATTTTGGATATTAATTCTATGGCAGATACATAGTTCACACATTTTTCTCCCCATAATGTCATTTGCCTTTTGATTTTCTTCACGTGAGCTTTTATAGAGCAAATATTTTTAATTTTAACGAGGTCCAACTTATATATTTGTCTGTTATGAAATGTGCTTTCCTCACAAGAGTAAGAACTCTGTATAGCCCTAGGCACCAGATATTTTCTCTTTTGTTTGTCTAAAATTTGTATAGTATTATGTTTTACATTTATATCCATAATCCATTTTGAGTTAATTTTTTACACGGTGAAATTTCAGTTGATGTTCATTTTTTGCTTATGGATGACCAATTCCTTCAGTGCCCTTTATTGAATAAGCTATCTTTCCTACATTGAATTGTTTTTGTACCTTGCCAAAAATCAGTGGGGCATTTAGTTTCATTGACCTATGCGTCGATCACTTCACTGATACTAATTCTCTTGATTAATGTAGCTATGTAGTGAGCCTTAATATTTATTACAATGATTATTCTTACTTCATTCTCTTCTGAGATTATTTTAGCTATTCTAGTTTCTTTACTTTTCCATATAAATTTTTGAATAAATAATATTGTCTGTGTTTGAAAAAGACTTTGCTGGGATTTTGGTATTAATTGCATCAGGAAAAAATGACATACTTGCAATCTTGAGTTTTTCACTCCATGAACATAAATGTCTATTTATTTAAATCTTTTGTAATTTTTAGCATATACTTCTTATATATGGTAGGTGGATTGTATACTTATGTATTTCATTTTCTTTGGCATGGTTATAAACGTTTTCAGTTGTTTTTAATTTTAGTTTTAATTTTGCATGTTTATTGTTAGTATATATAAATGCATTTTTGTTAATGTCTTGATCCTTTGTGCAGTCATCTGCAGAAACAGATGGACTCCACTCAAAGTTTGGTTCAGTTGTGGAGACGAATTATGCCATACATAAACACCAAGAGGGTATGAAAAGGTTTATTATATGAAAGAAGTCTCTGGGGGAGTAGGGCAGGTCATTCAAGTGGGTCCAAGATGCCTTGAGAAAGAAAAGAAAACTGGCCTTGGTTTTCATTGCTCTTAGGGGGTAGGCCTAGGGTAGATGTTCCTGCACACTGGAAGGGGATTGCATGGTTTGAATTCCCTAGAGATGCCAAAGGAGGGACCACTGGGGCTTTCTCACCAGCTTATCAGATGTGGGGCACACGGAGAAGAAAGAGAAGTGAGGTTTCAAAGCTGTTAGAATCAGCTGGGCAGTGTCTTGAGCCTGTAATCCTGGCTACAGGGTAGGCTGAGGCAGGACGATCACTTGAAGCCAGGAGTTCCAGCCAGCCTGGGAAACTGGATGAGACTCTGTTTCTAAAAGTTATATTACCTGGGCATGGTGGCACATGCCTATAGTTCCAGCAATTAGGAAAGCTGAGGTGGGAGGATTGAGCCCAGAAGTTTGAGGCTGCAGTGAGCTATGATTACATCATTGCACTATAGCCTGGGTGACAGAGCAAAACCCTGTCTCTAAAAAAAAAAAAAAAAAAAAAGAAAGCTATTGGAATCAAACGTCAAAAAATGGAGTCGAACTCCAAACTCCTCATTACAGTCTTGTGTCACACTATGCTAATTTAGTTTTTTTTATATTGAATTAATAATTATTTTTTTCCTATATTCTTTTTTGTTTTATTTCAGCATATTATGGGGTTACAGATGTTTAGGTTACGTATGTTGCCCTTGCCCCCCTCCCAAAGTCCGAGTTTGAAATATGTCCATCCTTCGGGTGGTGCGCATTGCACTCTTTGTGTATGCATATACCCGTCTCCTCCTCCCTCCTCCCCCCTCTGCCCTCCCCCCTGCCGCTAATTTAGTTTTATAAGTGGTTCTGGATTCTTTGAAAGTTTCTACAAACATAATCACATCATCTTCAAATAATAACAGAGATTTTTTTCTTTCTTTCCATCTGTGTATCTTTATTTATTTTTCTTGATATATTACAGTGGCTAAAACTTCTAATACTATGTTGAATAAGCCTTCAATATAATGTAATAATTCACTTATAAGTGAGTGAAGACATTCACTTTTTCTTTACTAAGTATTAACGTAATGTTAGCAGAGGATTTTCATGGTTAAGAGTGGGTGTTCTGTCCAGTGCTTTTTTTGTGTCAATTGATATGATCGTACAATTTTTATTCTTTAGCTTGACAATATTAAATGCCTTTGCATATGTCAAAAATCAAATATTTAACATTAAACTTATTAAAAACAATTTGCTTCCCAACCATATTTCTCAAAATGACTTTGATTTCTTACTGTAACTGATAGGGCAAAACAAATGTTTATTATCATTATTATTATTACTTTGTATGATTTTTTATCCAAGAATATTTCCTGCTATACTTCAATATAATTATGAATGTGTAGTATTCTTGTCTTCAATATTCCTGTAAAAATTAGTATAACTTGCTGTAGATTGTAAAGGACAGTATTTCTTTGAATTCTTTATTTCAGTGCCTACTTTTTGTATTTAGTAATCAATAAATCTGATGACGTCTTTTTTCTGATTCCCCTTCAAGGTATTTTAAAACTGGAAATAATTTGTTTTGTTTTTAGTAGATGTACATGTTATACTAACTGGGAGTTAAGTGATTAATGGCTTAGTTAGGTCTCTCACTAATTATTAATATCATCTCTGCTTCCTCTTCATATACAATCATCTAGTCATGAAGCTAAGAGAAACTTCTCTTGGCACCCTCTCTCCAAACCATTCCTCCTATTTAGGTCTGAGTTGACAAAATGATTTCCTCCCTTCTCTTCCTTCCTTCCTTCCTTCCTTCCTTCCTTCCTTCCTTCCTTCCTTCCTTCCTTCCTTCCTTCCTTCCTTCCTTCCTTCCTTCCTTCTCTCTCTTTCTTTTTTTCCTTTATTTTTGTCATGAGTCTTTTTTTGATAAAAAAAATAAAGCTTGTACTTACTCCAAGTATTTTTCTAGGAGGTGGGCAGGACAGAAATTACTGCTTGTTGGCAGAAGCTTTCCTGCCTTGGCTGCATTTGTGACAGGCTGAATCATTGACAAATACTATGTAACTGTGACACTTAGCAGCAGTGGCCCGTGTGTGGTGGAGACAGGGAAGGTAAACTTCGTCCATTAATTCTAAAAGGGAAAACGGCAACTAAAACGTTGTTATTTATCTTCATCCCCTCTTCTTGTTGTTTCATACATATTTTCAAATCATTAAAAATGGTAAATTTCTTCACAGACAAAAATGTCATGTTAGGTGACAAGTAGTCTCCCAACTATGCACTAAAATTTTTGGAGCACTTCCATGCTAAACAAGACTTTGTGTCAACGTCAGATGTTCAAATGTACATAAATCTTTCCAGAAACCAAAAGATGATAAGTAAAATCATGTAAGTGCTCAGGGATCTCCCATGCTTATAAATCATAGCTGAAAAATGAAGCAAGGCCCCAGGCAAAATTACAAAATAGAGAAAAGTGTGTCTTTGATACTCCCTTCAGCTTTTCAGTGCTTCTCTCTTTTGTATCTGGATTTCTGTGTAAAGTCTAATAATCTTGTTGTTCTTTTTTAACAGGTGAGAAGGACCTAACTCTAGGACTCCATGAATATATTGCTACTTACCAACAAGACCCTTCTGTTATGTAGAAGAATGGTAGTTTTCTTATCATTAGTTATATTTCTTCAGGGAACATCCAGCTAAAATGAAATACACACCCAGACAAACACAATAATCTCTAATTAACTAAGCATTATAAACCTAGCCATACTAAAGTGTTTCTCGTAACTGCGGATAAACTAGACTCCAGCAATATAAAGCCTGGCTGAATATTCCAAACTGAGCCCTTGGAAATTCAGCACATCTACGTCTATATGAAGTGTCGAGCTCTTGGAAGTCAAATCAAAGTATTACTACGGGCTACAACATGTCTTCATCACTTGAATTGATTTTTTTTTTAACTCAAGAGTTTCTTCACTCTCTTTCCAAGAGGGGAGGGGAATACCACTTGTTAGATGGCAAGAAATATTAGGAGATATAAAAATATCTTGATTAAAATATCTTCAAATATTACTCATGACAAATATTAATGGACAATTATAGTAGTGATTGAAAAGACTACGAGACATAAATTAAACTTTCTGCTAACAAAGAGAGACAAAGAGAGACTATTGAAGAAAGAGAAAAGTAAATGGTAACTTTAGAAAAGTGAAACACTATGGGGCTTTGCAAATAGAAGTATCTAATGCAAATAATCAACAAGTTGTAATAGATTTGAAAGAACACAACTTATGAAGATCATAATTATTAGCATTTTAATATCATTCATATAAATCTGACTTTCTATTTTATCTGAAATGAATATGCCTCTCATTTTAAAAGAAAAATTTCTTCAAATATTATATCTTCTAATAACCATCTTCAAGCCACCAAGGCAGACTTTTGAGAGAATTTGATTTAACCTTTTGAAACATTGACTTCTTTATGAACAACTTCAGGGTCTCCCCTCCCTCTTTAAAAGAAAAACAAAATAAATTTAACAAAATTTCTTTGAGTAAAGAATGATTCATAAATCAAGCAGCACTCAGAACCAGAGAAGATTCAGAGAGCTCTGCTCTGCAGCATGGGCAGTGAGCATTTATATGGGCATGGAAGTAAGTACAGAAATATTTTGAATGATTATGGCTGAGTGTTTGTCTTATTGGCTGAAGCTCACCTGCTTTTGATTGGCTAACATATGGCTGTTACAAAAAATATGTACTCCTAAATTAGGTTTTGGTTTATTTACATACTGAGAGAGTGCAGTTCAATATATACAAACTCAAAGTATGGAGAGAGCTTCAGGCCAAATTTAATTTAACAATTTCCCCCTTTTGGTTAGCCTCTCAATCTTGACCAAAACCTTGGCTATTGACTCCACTCTCTGTCATTATTACAATGGACTTGTTTGGTTTCAGTATGGAATTCACAAGTCAGAATGTCAGCTCAGATGAATGATTCTTTATATTCTTGCTATTCTAATTAAAGTGAGACCATTAAATGCATGGAAGGTGGCTGCCTACAAACATTAAAGACTACTGCTAATTTCTGCTGTTTATTTTTTCGGCCTTTGAATATGGAAGGTATTATTATAAAGATCTTCAAGGGAAGCTATTCGGACTGTAAGAGTAAGTTGATCCAAATAACAAGATCTGAATTAGTGGGGAGGCAGAACAGAGTAGGAAAATTCTCTGCAGATCCTATATGGACCCTCAGGAGCTGAAAAAGAGAACCAGCTAGTGGCATTTGAGCATGGGTTAGCTACATTTGTCCACTTATAGTTCAGCATAGCTCCAGATCAAGGTTCAGTAGAAAACTGACTTTGTGTCTTCCTTTCTATAGCCATGTTGTAAGGGTATGCAATAACATTTAGTGGAAAAGGATCTTATTAGATTTAACTCAATGGAATCATACAAGCAATTTCTTGCACCCAATAGTTTCTAGGTCTGGAGTACATGATGTCTAAAGCACAGCATGTATTTTGCAGGCATCACCTGGAGAGATTTTATATATTTGGTATTGATTAGGTTATTGGAAAGGTTAGAGTATTGGTTTCAGGGAGTATAGGAAAACAAGTAGCAGTAATGTCTAGAACATCAAGGATAGCTTTCCAGTCTTCCTTTGGAGTTTTAGAGTGACTCTCAGGGTGACTCTCAGTATATCTCATGTTCTCATTGGGTACATGGACAGGCATTGGCCTTAACAGAATTTTTCCTGTTTTCTTTTTGGCATTAATCCTCAAACCCAGTAATTGGCATTAATGGAGTTGTTTCCTGGGGTGTCTTTGACATTAAACCACATACCCAAAGGTTGCTTTGATTTTTGCTAGAGGATAAATGTTGCTAAACCCATTCATAGATTATGGTACTATTGATTTACCCATAGGGAAAGGGAAATAATTAGGGCAGCAGACAGTAAGGAAAAAGGAAAAAGGATAAGGTTTTCATGATGGCCAAGAAAAGAAATGTTGATCTGTGATCTTGGGAAATTTGTCCACATCTTGGATGATGTCTTATTTGGTGTACAAACTTTCCTAGTCAGTTTTGCCTTAAGTTTTCCAACAAGTGTTCAGTCCCATAAGCCTTGAGGGGCCCACATGAGTTGTGAGATACAGACTTAAGGTTCAAGGCCTTGAAGTTTTACTACAGTATGGGTGGTAAGAACTTGGCATGGTCTCTTTGAGCAAGGTTTAAGCTCAGCCTTTTGCAACGTCATTTCGAGAAGACCCAATCTCTGGGTTCTAGCTCAGAGAAGGTTTGGTTGTCCTCAGTTGGTGGATTACAAAAGCTTCTTTTATCTGGTGAAAATACACTTTGGCACAATGCATTAACACCTTGAAGTATGTAGTCATATCAGAGTTTGTAGGGGTGGGAGATACATGAAGTTCTATTATGAGGGACATAGATCCTACAGTGGGGGTCCATCTGATTGTCCTCAAGACCAAAGTAATACTTTTGACCAGGGCAATCCAATCAGTTCAGTAAAGTTTGCCAATTTCAGTTTTTAAAATACCATTTGTCCTTTCACCCTTTCTACAAGGTTGAGGATGACAGAAGTAATGCCTTTGGGTTCATAACACCTCATTTATCTGCTTTCTAACCTGTCCAGTAAAATGAATTCCTCCATATATCCAGGAATCCCCATAACGAAAACATTTTCTTCTAATAACTTCTTAGCTACTGTCATAGCATCAGCTTTTCTACATGGAAAGGCTTCTGTCCAACCAGTGAACAAATAAACTACTATGAAAACATATTAATATTCCATGGAATGGCAATTGAATGAATCCACTTGTTTAAATGATCCCTCAGGAATCAGAAATGAAATTTTGATTATCTTCCTAAGTTTATGGATTTGAAAAACCAGATATTCGTTATAAACCATTTTAGCAACTTTAGCAATCTACCAATATTTTTTCATAATTTATATTAACTTATCTACTTCAAGATGAGTCATGGAGTGCAGAACTTTTAATAATGTAAGCTTTAAGAAACCAAGAAGGACGAGGCAGCCATCTGTGCTCTCCATGAATTCATGTTTAACATTGAATTTATGTCCTTTCAGATATCAATTTTGTTTTTCTGAATCAGGTGCCTAGCACTGTTTATTAAATAAGTTATTATAAGTGATTTGACTTGGATCAATCTTCTGGGGTTTATTTAAATTGCATATTCTAACAGAGTCCTTACTAGCTGATTTAGCATAAAAATCTGCCAAAGCATTTCTTTCATATAAAATTAATTCTTATTCTGACTGATACTAGATTAGCAGTTTTATGAACCAAACAGTTTCTTCATTAGAGTTTTGGGAATTCTAACCCAGTCCAATGGTAGGATTTAAAGTTATCAGAAATCTGTACTTTTCAGAGTCCTTTCTATGAATCTCCTTGAAAACAAAACACTGTGGTATTATATTTGCTTACAAAAGCTTTTGGGTAAGTACCAGAGTAAAACAATTAACTGACATTGGATGACAAGACTTAAAATAGTTGTGGTTAAATATCTCATGAGAGTTTATTATAATAATGATGTAATTGACAAGAAAAATTATCTATTTCAATGGCATACAACATTTTAAGACAATAACTAGAATTATAACTGATAATGTTATACCAGGACTATCAGATTTCTATAAATTTCATATAATTTCTGGAACATAATAATAACACATCCATATCAATATGTAATAACTCAAAGAAGTTAAGCATCATTTCTTATTTGGAAGGCAGCTATGCTCATCACTATACCACCAACGCACTTTGTCATTTCTTATTTGACAAAGCTCCCCATGAAAATTTAATACATCAAATTAGTCTAATAAGTTTAGTATCTTTCTTTTTATAAGCAGAGAGAATAAATTCTATTAAGATATTCCAGAGGGTCTCTGGAAGCTACCAAAGTTAGTCCAAGTTAAAAAGACTTAATTTAGAATTGGATATTAGAAAGTTTGTCCAAAATATCAGAGATTTAAAACACTCAATTAAATAGGATTACAGGTCACTATGAAACTAGTCATTTATTTAATCACAATGATAATTAAAAGACTTCAAAGAAAAAATACAGAAAGTTACATATTTATAGAAAAATCTTTTCTCTTTTAATAAAAAGGATTAAATTTTCCTGTGTAATTAAAGACCTAATAAAGAATGAACAGGCTAATGCTCCAAGAAAATTTTATAGCATGTACATTTGATATTAACATTCATCATTTTTTTAAATAACCATCTTAGTTTATTTTGAGCTATTATAGCAGAATACCCGAGACTGAGTAATTTATAAAGAACAGAAATTTGTTCAGTCACAGTTCTGGTGACTAGGAAGTCCAATATCAAGGCACCATCAGATTTGGTGATTTTAACTGCAAGATGGTGCCTTAAATGCTGCATCCTTCAAAAGACAGGAAAACTTTGTCTTCCCAAATGAAAGGCAAAAATGACAAAGAGGCAAAAACCAAACTAGCCCTTTTATAATGGCATTAATCTCATCCATGAGGGCAGAGCCCTAATACCATTGTAAAGACAATTAAATTTCAACATGAGTTTGGAAGGGACAAACACTCAAACCAGGAAATTAAATCCATTCAGATCTCATGCAGCTTGACAACACATGAAATTTCTTTTCCAAAATTTCTTTTTCATAAACCTTCTGTAACTTTCTTATATTGATTCACGTTTGTCCTATACACTCCCTCTTTTCCATTGTAGAACAATCACATTCACTCTATTTTACAACAAAAATTACTCTTTTTATCCTTAAATAATATTATATCCTTCATATGTCATAACTTCCCTTACAAAAAATATGTCTTGCTTTCTTCAAATGCAGAATTGTTTCCTTTATTATTTCTACTTTTAACTGCCAGTCAAACTACCATTCTGTGGACTGGCAAATTTATGAATCATAATTTCTAGAAGCATTTACTTTCTTATATTACAATTTTCCAATGTAACTAGGACACATTTGTTAATAGAATCAAAAATTTTTACTTTCTCTTTAATAAGAAGCCAAAAGTTGAAAAAAAAATGGTTAGCAATTAATGTTTCAGTATTTTAACTTATTTGGAAATTATCTTTATATTCAATGAATATCCACCATTTTATTTAATTTAGCAAAATTCCAAGGGTATAAGTTACTAAAAAGATTTGGGAGGTTATTTTTAAGTAGACAATTATAATACAAAACAAAGCTAGCCATCATCAAGTTATTTCCTTTTAGCTGTTTTTAAGCAAGTGAATGTTAGGCTGTTATCACAAAAGCAAGATTCTTAAAAAATTAAATACATGGGTTTGATTTTTCACTGCTATGCTTGACACACATGAAGTAATGGGTACTGCATTTTTACTTGCAAATTTCTTCTTAGGTTAAACTCATAATTCTATAATGTTATACATGTAGAAAATATTTTGTGTTAGTTTCTAAGAGTTTAAGGAATACCTAACAGTTAACATAAAACCTTGAGATGCACAGAGGAAGAACAGGAGAGGAGAACACTTGGTTTTCAGAGGAAGAACAATCCATGGATTGGGGAGTGCAGTTTCTGGTGAAAATTGAAAGTGCATGCTCACCCTGGAATGGGGAGAACTGGTATGTATTCCTTATGGGGTCAGCCTTACCTACATGTTGAGCAGGTTTGGGGAAAATTTGTAAGTATCCATGAGGTAATCTTGCCGCCCAACCAGGTTTATTTGCCTGCTGTCCAAGAAGCCAATATGCTGAGTCAGCAGGTTTTATTGCGGGGGGGGGGGGGTGGGGGGGTGGGGGGGGGAAGTGTCTTTATTACACATAGCACTAAGCGGGGAGTTGGGAGAAATTTCTCAAGTCGCTTCCCTGAGAATCTGGGACACAGGGTTTTTAAGGGTAGTTTGACAGGCAAGGGATTAGGCAATTCGGTTTATTAATTGGGGCAAAATTTTAGGGGTGTAGAAATCATCTCTTTGTGTTTCAATTCCTGGGGTCACAATTCCAGTTGAGTAGGTTTCTTGGTATGGCCGCTGGTCCATCGGGTGGGTCAACCAATCCACTGGAATGCAGGGCCTGGAAGATATCTTAAAAACTATCTTTAGGTTTCCAAAAGGTAAAAGTCAGGATGAAGGAATAGTAAAATACTGTCTTGGTGTTATTATTTAATAATTGCCATTTCTTTCCTGTAATTAAGCAGAAAGCAGCTCCTGAAAAACATCCCCAAAATAACTGCAGCTGGAAAATTTCCCAGTGAACTGTGATAGACTACATTTCCCCCACCTTGCAGTCCTGCCACAACTCCTATTGGACAGAAGACTGGTTTTATAAACATTCTTTACTGATAAATAACTACAGACCTAAGTCAGTTTCAGCCAGTTTATAGAGAGTGTGCACAAATTATCTTTGTGCTCTATACTTCACCGTTAGCTATAAAGAGCCAAATTCTACCTAATTATAATGCTAAACACTCCCTCCAAAGTGAAAATAGAGTGTGTGTTACTTATATGTTTATTCTTTGTGTACACATCTGACTTACTGAAACAGCCCCTCAGTAATGGGGTGTGAGGTGGAAACTGTGGTAAGGGCCTAGCTAAAATAATGCACAGGCCTAGTTAAAAATAATAATAGTAATTAGTAACTGTCCTCGTGTAATTACCGCTCCAGAGCTATGCAACTGGTGGTCATAAAGATTCGAAACTTCCTCCCCATAGCTTGTGTCGATTCCTAGCTTTCTCCATAAATAACATCACCTTTTTGAAACCTAAAGGTACTCTTTAAGATATCTTCCAGGCCCCACATTCCAGTTGATTGGTTGACCCACCCAGACCAATGACCTATACCAAGAAATCAACTCAACTAGAACTGTGACCTCAGTGACACAGTAGAAAATGATTTCTATACCACTGTAATTTTATCCCAATTAACAAACCTAACAAAATCACTTGCCTGCCAAACTATCCTTAAAAACACTGTCCCCTAAATTCTTGGGAAGGTGGATTTGAGACATTTCTCCCATCTCCCCCATTAGCGCTGTGTGGAATAAACTTTCTCTGCCATAAAACCTGCTGACTCAGCATATTGGCTGCTGCTTGGGCAGTGGGCAAATGAACCTGGTTTAGTGGCAACAGTATCATGTGAATAAATCTGTAAAGATCAAGGAGTGCTGGATCATAAATTCTAGTGAGAATTCTAAATTCATTAGCAAATTTCTAGGGATTGTCTCTGGGACAGGGAAATCTTTCACTGTTGCTCTGTACTTAATATTTTGACCAAGATTTAAAAGTGGTTAAAAAAAGCACACATGGTTGATCTGAGGACTTAAATTTATAAGGCATTTGTCTAGCTTTTTTTTTGTCTTTGGAACCGAAAGGTAACCTTCTAAACTTTGCATTTGCCTTTTGTAAGGAGTCTTTGGGAGAGACTCCCAAAAAGAAATTTTTTATTTCTTTACTCTTTTAGAAGCCTCTGCAAGCCAATCAAAAATACATTCCACTTCTAACAACAGGTCTGTTAAACAACTTTAGACAAAATAAAATTAACGGAATTTATTTCAGTAAAGAACAGTTTATGAATCGGGCAGCACTCAGAGCCCGAAGAGATTTAGAGAGCTCTGCTCTGCAATATGGGCCGTGAGTATTTAAAGACAGAACACAGTAGTAAATTACAGAAATAGCTTGGTTGGTTATGGCTAGGTTTTTGCCTTTCACAGATGGTCAAATCTGTTGGCTGTCTAGATTGGCTGAAGCCCAGCAGCTTGTGATTAACTGAGATCTAGCTATCTTTTACAAAACAATACTTCAAAGTTAAGTTTCGATTCACTTCCCTACTAAGTTAGGTTGCATTTCATTACATGGGAACTGGAAGTATGGAGACAGCCTCAGGCCAAATTTAATTTAACATCTCTTTTACAAGCAGGATAAATATTTCTTTTAATATTATATTCAAGAAAAATAAGAGTGTTGTTTTTAATATATATGTTATCTATTAGTTTTATATGCATATTTAAAATGAAATCAAAGAGCATGCCATTCATCCATAACTGTTAGGAACAAACCATATAGCTTGTTCACTGGGTCTACCTATTCATATGTTAATTGAAAGAGTGACTGACATTTTGGGCTTCATCACATATAGCTAGAGAAGATATTCTTGGATGGGGGAAACTCTCACACATTCTAAATCACACCATGTTTTTGAACATCTGTTGGGCCCCTGAAATATTTTATAATCAGTTATTGTTTCTTACAAAAAATAATGTTTATAGTATGATGTATTTTTGGAGTTTTTTTTTGGAGACAGCGTCTCAACTCTTTTTGCCTGGGCTAGAATGCCGTGGCGTCAGCCTAGCTCACAGCAACCTCAAACTCCTGGGCTCAAGAGATCCTTCTGTCTCAGCCTCCCAAGTAGCTGGGACTACAGGCATGCACCACCATGCCCGGCTAATTTTTTCTATGTATTTTTAGTTGTCCAATTAATTTCTTTCCATTTTTAATAGAGACGGGGTCTCGCTCTTGCTCAGGCTGGTTTCGAACACCTGAACTCAAACAATCCGGCCGTCTCGGCCTCCCAGAGTGCTAGGATTACAGGCATGAGCCACTGTGCCCGGCCTATTCTTGATTTTTGAGATGAAAAATTTACTAAGCCACCCTTAACAAAGATCTTTTAACGGAGATATTTGGATAATACAAAATATAAGTATTTTGTTCCAATTCCTATCAAGCCATGAGTTCCTTTCTGATAAAGAAAAAATAATTATTTCAAGAAAGCACATTTCAGCTTGCCTGTGACCAAATAATAGTCCACTGCAGTGATGAAAGCAAGTTACAAGGAAAGGATAAATAACAGTATGAGTAATAACAAATTATGTAAAAGACATTTACTTGATTGATGTCTGCATAACATTCTGCTGCCAAACATATTCTTGTTCAGAAAATGCCATAAACTAACATTCTTCTACTGACTTTTGAAAGTATCAAGGCCTTCATGAGTCAAATGATCCATGGAAAGTGACTCCTTAAAACAAATTCTGTATTAGTGGTAGGCAATAAGCTTGATAAGCATATGTGGTTAAATCTTGTTTTGCTTCTTTATAATTTTTCTGATTACTGGATGTGACTAGAAATTTTGGGAATATATAGTCACAGACAATGAGGAATGACAATAACTAAATAAATGCAAGGAGAAAAACCAATACAATATGTGAAAATGTACCACTTTCCTCTATGTGACTAATCCACTAATTGTGTAAGCTCCCTAAGATTTTTAGGACCAAAGGAGTCAATTTTCTGATTTTTCAGGACTTATTTAACAACACTGATTTGCTATGTCTCATAAAGTGTACCTCATTATCTCTGAAATTTGCATAATCACAGAATGCTTGATTAAGGGATGGAAGCTTTGAGTATAATGGATATGCATGCATGATTAGCTGTAGGAGGGGATCTGTAATTATGTGGTGTATAAATATACATCTATATACTTTAAATCTTCACAATAAACACAACAAAAGTCTTGACATTTATTTTAAAATTCTTCCAGTCATAACTTCTGAAAAGAAAAACAGCAGTACATTTAGAAGAACCAGGAAAGGTCTTGATTTCAATCTTCCGGAGGGTAAATTCACAGTATAATGTAAAATTAATAGTCATTATAAAGAATATTAGTAAATTTTGGAAAGGCAGATGGAACTTTTTGTTCCTGGATATTGTTGTGATATGAGACTTGAATATCCCAATTCACTAGGGATATAGAGAGAACACTGATAGAAGTATGTCTTAAATCTCTGTAGTTCACACCAGTCTAACTGCATTAAAAACTGATACATTCTTTATATACCTTTCCCCTCCATTACTCTACACCCTCTTATACAAATATCCATAAACCCACATCACCTCATGACTACTTCCAAATATTAATATCAATATGAACTTAAAAAACTCTCTAATTGTATAAAAATGATAAATTGTTATTAAATCTATTTCCACAATAGACTTAAAAAGTCAAGTAACTAAATTCAAATTTCAACCTAACTCTAAATACTTGAAGAATCATAACAGAAATAAGAAATGTCTTTTTATGAGTCAAAAATTTTCCATGCTCAAGATGACTAGTATTAATCTATTTATTTGAATTCAGTCTGTAATATATTTTACTATTTCTAAATATTGTTTCACAAAACATGTGATACAGTGTTTATCTTTGTATGTCTTGTATTACACATAGTGAGAAAGAAAACTGACAATCACTGATAGCAAAAACCTTTCTATTCTAACTGATTCTGAGACATTTCACCTGTGATAATTTAAAAAATACTTTTGTAAACAAATTTGTTCTATTAAGAACAATGTAAAATATATTTTAAAAATTATTTCTTTTTTAATATATGCTTCTTTTTTTTAATTTCAGCATGTTATGGGGGTACAGATGATTAGATTACGTATGATGCCCTTACCCTCCCTCCCCCTTAGTCCGAGCTTCAGGTGTGTCCATCCCCCTGGAGGTACGCATCGCACTCATTGTTGGTGCATATGCCCGTCCCCTCCTCTCCCTCCCCCCTCCCCCTGCCCAACATCTAATACATGTTATTCTTATGTGCACATAAATGTTGATCAGCTCATACAATTTGATGGTGAGTACATGTGGTGCTTGTTTTTCCATTCTTGGGATACCTCGCTTAGTAGAATGTGTTCCAGCGCTTTCCAGGAATATATAAGAGTTCTTTTTGAAGAAAGAAAAGCTACTCTACACGTTTAATTAACTGACTTGCTTCCCTTTCTATTATTATGAACCACATATTACTTAGTTCTCAGCAGTCCAATATTTTACTGAAACAAACTTAAGAAAACCTTAAATGTCATTTTAGTTTCCCACCTCATAAAAGGATTCTTGTAATTTGAAAAGGTAATAGTGAATTTCTTGCCAGGTCATTAAGGTGATTCTCTGGAGTGAGTTGATGCTTATGGTTTATGAAAAGCCTTATGTGCAAAATCAACAACCAGTATGAAGAAGGCCAAGAATAAAACACCTCTAGTTACCAAATGCAATGCTAATTAGATCTGTGATCTTATACAATTACTACAATGCTTATCTAGCTGAAGGGGAAATATTATTTTAATGTTATAAAATAATGAGCAATGAATCAAATTAGTTTTATTTCATCTGCAGTAACCATGTTTTTATAAAGTTAATATTAATAATACTATTAAGAAGAAAAAGATGGAAGAAGGAAAAGGTGAAGGAGAAATTAAAAGTGAATGAGAAGGTTATCCCCAATAGGGACAAAACCAAATATAAAACACAAAAATTTCAGGTTACTTAGTTTATAGTATTTTCTTTTTGGGGGTGATTTTTCTTTAGATACTATGCAATTATACTTTTTGTGAGTGAAGTCATTTAATTCTCATGTCATCTTCATATGCAGCCATTGTTATACCTGTATTACAAGTAGGAAAACTACAGCTTCAATAAGAAACATTATATTAATAGTTATATATCTCATTTTATTGTAGAGCTTGAATCAATACCTATCTCTGTCAGACTCTAAAGTTTGTGCTCTTTCACTGCATTTTTTTGAACATTCTTGGATGGTGTCAATCCACTACAACTTATTTTAGTAAAGTAAATCATAACTTCATATTTTTTTCCACTTCACTGTCAGATGAAACTCAAGAAAATTTATGAACTCACCTAAATTTTTCTTCCTAAATTGTCAGTCATGTATAAAAATACAATTTGAAAATGTTAAAAGTAAATAAAAAAACTACAGCAAATCATTTTTACTGTAATAACTAATGTGTTTTATGGAATATTAGTTTTGTGTGATATTTTAAAGTATCTATCAGCATTGGAAAACTGTCTTCTGTCTAAATCAATAGGCTTTTAAAATTTCTTACAGTGTTTCTACTACTCAACCTTCAGATCCCTTAAAAGAGTAGTAAGTGTAGGAAAATGGTAAAATTATAATCGAAAGTCCTTTCTATTGCTTGGAAGTTAAAATAATTCTTCAAAACTAAAATTGTTACTTATTAAGACCATATGCTGCACAAGATATTCTTGTTGGTGTCAACAGGAGTTCCAATGAGGACGTGTGCAACATATGGGCCTGGCATTTTGTTAATTAATCCAATGTTTTGCTACATTGATGTGTGTTCCGAAGAGGGATTCCTAGAGCAAAACACCAAGTTGCTGAGTTCAGTGTTTTAGGAGGTTGACAGTTATACAGTTCAGTGCTAGATTTGAAACACAGAGATGTAACTTTAATGTTGTACACAAACATTCTATTTTTAAGAATCATAGAAGACCTTGAAAATGTTCTTTTCTTTGTGATACCTGGAATTAGTTCCAAGTAATTCCCCAGTGTACTGAAAGTTGATTACTAAACTATAAAGATTAGAACTGAGGACTGAACATTTACAGGACACATTTTAATGTAAGTATACGTAGGTTATTTGTGGTAGATTTATTACAAAAATCATCCCAATTCTCCACGTCTCTCAATATCTGCAACTGCATTGTAACTTTGCAGCTCCTACCCACAAGAGCTGTCTGTTTCTCTACACGATGAATCTGAGGCAGACTTTTGACTTGCTTTGGCTAAGAAAGTATGGCAAAAGTGATAACGTTCCAATATCAAATCTGGGTCTAAAATCTTTATTGCTTTCTTCTCTTTCTTTTCTTGGATTCCTGCCTGATCTAAACTGCTGGAGTGAACATGTGTAACAGATCCAAATCAGTCTAAAACCCCAGAAATCTGCAAGAGCCTACCAGGGATCAATAAAACTTCATTTCTAACCTGTAGGTGTGTGGGTGAGAACCAACTTGAAGCGTGGCTCAGCAGGGCTATAAACTTGTGGACAAAAATAAATGCTATTGTTTAAGCCACAGAATTTTGGAGTGGTTTTGCTATGCAGCACTGTTGTGGTAATATATTTCTACAACATACTTCTTCTCCCTCAAATAAATGGTACATGACTTCTTGAATTAGCATCAGTTAAAAACAAAAAAAAGAGAAAGAACAACAATGCATGAAGAAGACTAGTCATGTAGAATCCAAAACTAGGAAATATGACCCATAGTGATTATGTGTATATACTACTGTGAGAAGGGCTATGAAGCAAGAGTAAATTGTTTATTGCACAAGTTTTGGATTCAGATAGATCTACTAAAATTTTTCTAATCTTAGTGTCACCATTTATGGACTGCCTCTATCCTTCTAGGTCAAATGGCTCTTCTGTTCCCTCCTGAGATAGACACTGATTGTTGCTGTTGCAGCTGCTGTTGACTAAAAAGAAATAAGTTGTCCCATGTACACCTTCAAAGAGAAAATGATATTTAAATAATTCATATTAGGTCTTGGTTTTTGCCAATATAGAGTATTGATCTTAAAGGCAGAAGTCATCTTTTCTACTTGGGGCTTAACTGTTGGATATCGTTAGAAAAAGAAAATATATGAATGAAAGAGGCAAGGCTTGAATTGTATTTGATAAAAGCAATTATAGAAAATATACATTGTTAAAACACTCTGTATTATATATGAATGTGGAGCCTATGAAGCTAGCTTAATTGGGGAAAAAATTTCTATTTCATCAGAGAAACCAAAAACACAACACATATACCAAAAGTAATTACTTTTGCTCTTACAATAACCCAAGCCAATTACCAATGGTAATACTTTCCTATTCTGCGTAAATACATAAGTGTCATTCATTTGTCTTGAAGCAGCAAGAGATATCTTAGAAGATCACGTAAGTTAAGTATACTACATTTTTAGATGCGATGAATGGCAAATGCATGTAACTTACTCATATGTTCCACAGAATAATTTCAATGTGATATGCAGCTTTTACTGAAATTCACTGATACCTGAATAGCTGATCTGTACAAGAGTTTGGGCATGTGATTTCAACTGCTGGTACAGTATGGAGAAGCAATGTTGATATTTTGTTCCTTCAAACTTCTAGTTGTTCAGGGTAAGATTTTCAATGAACTAAAACTTAGAAATAATAAATCTGAGACAAAGTTTTATCAGAATCATGTGTGTCTACAACATAAGAAGTCAGCAGGAATTGAGAATGAAAGTGAGGAGGAACCAAAGGTATTAATACCACAATAGACCCAAATTAATTTAAAGTTAACTTATACAAAGATTTATTGAACCTCTGCTAGAAGCCAAAATTAGCAATAGGTGTCAAGGCACAAAACTTTCCATTTATTCTGGACTGATCAAATGACCTGTGTGATACTTGTTTCCTCTCTCTCTCTCTCTCCCTCTTTCTTTCTGAACAGATAACTTTGATAAGATAGCTCATGTGCCTGCTATCTGGTATTTGAATAGGAGGAAACTACTTTCATTCATAGCATAGATTGGTTTCTCCAAATGTTGTTTGGACCAGAAAGGTCAAAGAATCAAAAAACATTCTTCTAAGACATTTTGCAAGATTTATTATCTCTAATTGACCCTCAATCTTCAGTGGACTACAGCAGTTTTGCTATATAATGAGTTCCTGGACCCATGCCCTTATAAAAATTCAGTGTACAGAAAATATCTGCACATACATCTGGCAAGCATCCAACACACAAAACAAATAGGTCTTCTGGGGGTATCCAAATATAGTCTCAGAAAAGATCTATTAATTTATCTTAACAATTTCCCAACTTAAAATAGCATTTTTTGGTATACCTTATTTATTATGACTTTTGGAGATCCTAGATGTCATAACTTTCTGGCTATTGTGGTTAAATTGTTTTGGATAAAGTATATTTATTCAAGAGATTATGTCAAATTTATTACTTTCTATTCATTAATATATGAAACATACCTGTACTTCACATCTCATGATTGTATATCTAATCAATTTTAGTGTTCATCTTATATTAATAATAATGTTGATTTTTTGGTCTCAACTAAATTAATAGTGATATGTGTAATATATATTAACATCATAGTCTATCTCTTCTAGGTGAAAATTACATATATTGAGCACCTTACCTCTCACATAGGAGTATATAATGCCTGCTGAAAGGTAAAAATAATTAGTTAAGGTGCTCATGTTATGCTTTGGAGCATTAGTTATTCATTTTTCTTTGCAAGACAAAAATAAATGCATATGCTTATGAATGTAAAAGACACATCAGAAAAAATTGTCATGGAATCAAAAGTTCTATAACTTACTTTCATAGAATTAAGAAGTTAGAGTCATCTATTCCTTCACATGTCTATATTTGACTTCAACAAATGCATAAACTTTGCTTTGGTCAAATTACAAGAGTTTTGGACTGTAAAAGTTAGTCCTATACTATCAAGCAAATGTTTATATCAAACCATGTATTCAGTGATGGGAAATTCAGTTCCATGTATTCAGAACATTAGTGTTCACTTGAAACAGGTGACAAATGTATTAGAATGAACACAAGACTTGTGATTGAAATTTTAGCTTCAATTCTCAAATCTCTGAGATCTTCAGCAAATTTTCAATTACCTCAAACCTCTGTTCCTTAGGGGAAAATCTCAATCTCTAATTGTAAATTTATGAGTATGTGTTATGTTCTAGCTTATTGGAATAATTATGCAATTATTTTAATAATCCAAACAAATTAACTGGTACTCTATAAGTAATCAATAAATGTCAGTTCCCCTATATCATAAGATATCTAGCTTATGATATATATTATGATTATTATTATGATATAGATTATTATGATATAGATTAGTATTTTATGATATAGATTATTATCTATACAAGATAGATTTCATGTAATATCTATCTGTTTTACCCAGAAGTGCATGGAAAGACTAAAAATCTAGGAATTAGTCTGATTGTAAAAGAATTAGTGAAATGAAATGCAGATAAATATCGCTATTTGTATGCCTAGTTTAGTAAACCCAATGACTACAATTTGGGTGAAGAATGAGCAAAAGAATGCTTCTTCAGAAAGGAAGGATTTTGGAATTAACACCTAAAAAAACTTTCACTCTTTTTTTCCTTGTAATTTATTTTGTTATATACATATTCATATATTTAATTTCAGCTCTATAACTATCTTAAGAAAAAAATAGTATTTGGATTTCCTCAACGAGTCACTCACATATCTGCAACAATATAGGACTTAACAAATTCATTTTATTCAGGATATTGTAGCTAACTTGAAATATTTTCCTAGGTGGGATCAGTATTTTCCTGTTGTTTTTGCAAGGCTTCCCCTTTCACCCAGGGCAGGGAATTGGTTTGGTTCTGGATTAGTCAACTGTATCCCTGAGAGCTGTATGCATGGTTCTCCTGTATTAGCCATGTTTATCACGATTCCAGAGTTGCTGGTGGTGCTGTGGGAAGGGTTAGAATTGGAAAGTCTCCCTGAATACCTAGCCATGCAAACCAAAAGGAGAACAGTTGGGCAGCAGTGATGAGGACAGCAAGGTATTTTTCAGCTTGGTCCAGTCAGGAAAAGGAGAATTTAGGACAGTAGAATCAGAGGCAGAAGGAAGAAAAAGGAAAAGAAAAGAAAAAAAGAAAAAAACAAAAGAAAAAGGATTACAGAATGGCAACCTCTCACTTGGGTATTTCAGCTGAAACATTTTCATTGTACCAAATAAAACCAATGTTACAAGTACCACACCTCAGTAAATACCAGCCTAAAATATGTCATTCTCATTTTTAAAAAATCAAATGATTTTCTTTCACAAATTTTCATAATAATATAGATGTTTCCCCATCATAAGTCTAGTAAAAATAGATGGGAGAAAATTAATTTCTTATATATTTCCTCTCCCAAATTAGGAATATAAGAAACTGGATAAAAATTGACTACATAGAATTTGTTTTAAATGTTTTAGATGAAGATCTCAAATGGTGGCAGAATAGAATTCTCAGCATACCATTAGCATAACCTTAATTCCCCTGTGGGCTTCCAGCTGAAAATAAACTCCAGTCAGTTCCCTTATCTCTGTTTCCAATAGAAGAGAAAGATAGCTAATCTTTCAGTGCAATTAGGTATGAAAAAATCAAGCCTTTTGCTAAAAGAACCAGGTATCTCCTGCCAGAAAATTTATCTTTAAGGGTTTTCGGAGTTATTGTAAAGCCTTTCACCAAATATAAGAATTAGAGGACTCTCTGAACTGCCTTTGAGGAGACATAACTGGAGTGACCTGTCAATAGACTAAGTGGTGAAAGACAAAACTGGTCTCACCATAATTATCTTGGATTAAGAAAAGGTAAATACAATGTGTGAATCTGTGTGAAATAGCATATGCTTCCTTTTCTCACAGAAGATCAATCAGCCTTAATGTAGGAAATATCCTAATTCGTTAGTCAAATTATCTTACAACAGTGGTCCTTAGTCCAGTTTTCATAGAGCAGCGTCTCCCATACATTCCCATGCATCCCCATCACACTGAGGATTTCTAAAACAGCTTGTCGTATGCCGCTGCCGATTTTCTGATTCTAGCAAGTTCCTAGGTGATGAGGATGCTGCCGGTTTCTGGTCCACACTTTGAAAACAACTATCCTAAATCCAAGGTGCTGTTGAGTGGGTTCAAATCTTCAGATATGTAATTTTCAAGATTTATTGGGTATTGCTACTTTCCTCATGTGGAAAAAACCAAATGAAAATTATAAGAACAGAGCTAATATTAACAATGGAGTAAAAATATTCCTTAAGGCTAGAGATCAAGGTTACAGCATATTGCTTTTGTGCTAAAGGTACGAATGCCCTATTATTTTAGTAGGTACAACTATTTTGATGAAAAATAAGAGCTCTTAAAACACAGCTGTAAGATTTCTATTAATAAGAAAATACAAAGGTTATATAAAAGTGTTATTACTACTTTGCATAATGTATTATTCCTTAGAAATTATATTACAAAGTACAGTTCACACTGTAGCTGGGGAATTTTCTAAACATCAGGCTCTTGGCATGCACCCTTAGATGTTAATTATTATGGGTCGCCTCTGGCCCCCAGAATTTATTTGTTTAATATGTAGTCAAGTGACTCCTGTGAAGGGAGCTAGCAGAAAATATTCTGGGATATATTGTCCCTAAATAACACTGTGAGTTAGAAGAATGAGTCAGGTTATTCTTCCATTTTACTGATGGAGAAATACATCAGGACAGGTAATTCTTTGCCTGCTGTCCTACTGTTGGTAGGTGTTAGCTTCAGAACTTAAACTTAAAAAAGTCTTTTGACTTTGAGTTTTATGTTTTCATTAGCCATATCACGTTATCTTAAAAAATATGAGTGACAGTATACATAATATTCGAGGGGTATCAATAAATCCAAAATATTGATACAATATTATTTATTTGTTTTTTGGTTTTTTGTTGTTTTTTTTTTTTTTTTTTTTTTTGAGACAGAGTCTTGCTCTGTTGCCCAGGCTAGAGTGTCATGGCGTCAGCCTAGCTCACAGCAACCTCAGACTCCTGGACTCAAGCAATCCTTCTGCCTCAGCCTCCCAAGTAGCTGGGACTACAGGCATGTGCCACCATGCCCAGCTAAATTTTTCTAAATATTTTTAGTTGTCCAGATCATTTCTTTCTATTTTTAGTAGAGACAGGGTCTCGCTCTTGCTCAGACAGGTCTCAAACTCCTGACCTTGAGGGATCCACCCACCTCAACCTCCCAGAGTGCTAGGATTACAGGCGTGAGCCACTGCGCCCAGCCCTATTTATTTGTTGGTACTTTTGTCCGTACCGTTTACTATTTTGGATTATGAGATACCAATAGTCTTCCCAAAGGGCTTTTAATCAAAAGAGGAGAGAATATTTTGAGATCATACGGAGTGTAACTGATTCGAGTCCTTTGCTTACATCCCTCACAGGGAAAGACACAGTTAAACAAAATCTTAGGAATAAAGGAAGAGCCTACTAAAATGTCATAAAATGCAAACTGTTTTCTATCTGCTCTGCTTAGACAGTTTTTTTTTTTCTTTTTAGTAATATGAAATAGATCTGGTAAAATGCCAGTGGGGAGTACTGAGCTTACTTAATAAATCCATATCGCTTCCATCAAACTATTTTTAAAAACCCTTGTAAAATTTCTAGAGTTTTCATCAGTTCTGTATTTATAGTTTTAGACATATTTCATCATATAAAAATGTTTGCAAAATATAACCATTTTATTCAAATATGGCATATTAACTTTCAGATGGAATCAATCTCAAATTTTAGTCCACTTGATCTCTTGATTCTTAGGAAAGAAGTTGATCTACATTTAGCCTCACCCAGAAATAAACTTTCTCTTTTCTTTTGAGCAGCTCGAGAGTTCAATTTCATGTGCATGCTGATACATTAGGACCTTTGCTAACAATTGAAACTATGAGTGCAACAGAAACATTTTCCAGCCCTCACCAAGGATATGGGGTGGATCAAAAAGAGCTGTTAAATGACGATTAAACTCTTATATCCCTGTAAGCTCCCTCTGACTGGCTAATAGGAAAAAGCTGGGGAAAAAAATTTTTCTCTGTTGTCAGGCCAGCATTATATATTGTGAACACTGTTTCAATTGGACTTCTTAACAGCTTCATAAAAGAAGGCCATTAGGAATTTTTCTATATGCTTTAGTTTATATGCTGCTTAATTGTAATGGAAAATTAAGAGTTTCCTTCTAGCTTGCCCGGTAATCTCCCTCTTCTTGAATTTCTATTTCCCATATGTATTTAATATGTCAGAAAGTCATAAGTAAAAACCAAAAACCATATTCACCACATGCAAAAAATAATAATTATGTGCAGTCTCCAATCAATATCCAAAGCTTGCACACTATGTGAGGATTTTGTGTTTCACAACTCTAAGTAGACAAACTGGATATGCTTTAATCAATTTTGTTTTCATAGGCTTTAGAATCCCTCTTTTAATTAGCATAATGAACAAATAATTTCTTTCATCTCTTACTTGTCTCCTAGAAGAGTTCATTAAACTGATTGCATTTATCTTGTTAAAGAAGAACTTTCATTCCACCCTAACCCTGATTTAGTTTCATAAAGTTTAGCATTTACGACAGTAGAAACACTTTTAAAATGCCCAGTTTTTGAACTTCTCAGTCTAAATCCTTTTGTGAGCTAAAAGAATTTGCTTTCCTAAGCAATGTAGTGCATCTATATAAAAACCTCTGTGGAATAAAATGTTAGTTTTTAAATCCTCTGGCTTTCTAGTTTATGTGAACCTCTTTCTGTTTCCATACAGCAATAAAATTGTTACCTCTTGAGGTAGGTTGAATAGAATAAATTACTAGAAAACGTTTCCTAAAATAAAGCCATGATTTTGTTATTATCTTTCTTGTTAATCATAGGACTATTAATGCTACTCTTTATTAGTGTTACTTGAAATATATTCTCTTGGTTTTACTGTTAACATTGAATACCTGTAACACTTAATGAATGCATATTCTCCTTTATATTATGTGCTGTAGTCGTATGATTCCTAGACTCCAGCACTGACGTAACTGCCCACTGATATTTTTTACTTAGCAAATGACCTAAAAATCACTCTTATGGCAACTCATACTTTAATTAGGCAAAATTGTCTTTCTAGCTACGCTGGCAGGGTGGCTTAATTCCCCTTCTTAATATGACATAATGGTCAAAGATGTTGTAATACCATGACAGTTAATATGTTGACTATTTCCTCTACTGGTAGGAATTAAGGGTTAATAATTAACCTAATATTTGTAATAAAGAAAACTCAGAATTTTAAGGGCTATCTCTAATTACCCTTTTCTAAAATGAAATTCATATATTTTAAAAAATGTGACAATCTATACAACTCATCCACCTTCAAGTTGATTATCTAAAGTAAAAATTAAGAGAGAATTATTTAATGTCCACAGAATTTTTTTTGTTAGAAAACGCATCTTTCTTCTTAGTCATTATATAGTTTTGAAAACAATTTTGCAAGTTTCTAGAGTCTCAGATGAGTCCATGATAGCATGAGAAATAGCTCGTCTTTTAGTTAAATAGATATAATTATCTTTACGTTTGAAAATAGAATCCTATTATTCATGGCAGTAGACCTGCAGCTTATGCGCTTAATTCAATTCAATAAACATTTATGTTTAACTCATGATACTTAATGACATAGGAAATCTCAAGGTGTAAAAAGCATGATCTCTAATTTCAAGAAGTTTATAATCTTGGAAATAATTAGAAATAACTCTGTCTAATGATAGTGATAATGAACAGCAGTTAGAGATTGTTAGTTTGAACGACTTCACAATCACCTGATACATAATCACCTATGTGCTGGCCGATATTCAGAAAGGAATTCTGAAAAGGATCTTTACTGAGTTATATGTGAATGGTATAGGCTTACAGACTTTATTTACTTTATAAGCAGACGTGGACACAGGAAGGTTTTTTTCCCTGTGTGTTGAGAATGTACCTGCTGGGTTTGGCAATCTCATTATGTGTTCTCAGTTCTTCATGAGATCATGGCCGAAGAATGAGCAGACACACGAAAATAAGGCAAGTACAAGGTGAAATTTATTGAGGGGCGGCAAGATAGAATTATAGAGCAAGGGCAAGATGGAGATTTACAGAGCAAGATACATATATTACAGATGAAGACCAGACCCTTGACGTCGCAAAAAGAGACTTTGGTTATGGTCTGGGTCTCGTTTTACAGTGTTCAGATAGGTACCTCCCTGTGATTCAGACATCATCATCATGGAACCACTTTGATGGCCAATTGGGAGTTATATGACATGAGTCTTATTACACTTGGGGGTCTCCCATGAACCTCTCTGAAAGCCAGTTGTTCTAGTTTCCTTTCTAGACTCTATTGTACCTATGCTGCTTGGCCCATGGGCTGGAGAGTCCTTTGCATTCTTTTGCAGTTGGCACACTAAATTCTGACTGGCAGATTTGTGTGGTGTTCCCTCCTCTCCCAGGTGTGGTAGTTGCTCAAGGCAGGATTAAGGACCACTTTTGTCCCATGGGGACCTGGCATCCCTTGCTATCTACCTAATGTACCCACATCACATGTTCTATATCCCCATTTAAAATCTCTTCTAACAATTTTTTTAAAACTTGTATACCTTTTGAAAAATTGATATATTTTCTTATACTGAATTGTGGCAATTTTGAAAATCAATATGTTTTACTTTCCTTTTGTGGGATCAGGTAAGAGAAATGAATTATTAGAATTAAAATTCGTTTAAAACAACTTTAGTTATTTTACCCTGATAGAGTAATTTCAAAACATGACCTACAGATGGCTTCAAAGACCTCCTGAGACCCTGTCAGGAGGTTTATGAAGTCAAAACAATGTTCATAATTTTACTAAGATGACAGTTGCCTTTTTCATTGTTTTGACATTTGCAATGATACTGCAAGAGCAAAAGCAGTTGTATAGATAAGAATTAGCATGTGTAGGGGTGAGGGGAAACTTGATCTTTCCCCCAAACATTCCCTGAAAGATCAACAATTAAGACACATTAATATGAGAAATGTTTATTTACCAATACCATGTGCATGGAGAGAATCACAGAGTGATTACTCAATATACCAGTGAAGTTCAGATATTTTTATACCTGTCTTTTTGGAGAGGAGGGGGAAATGTGGAGTTCAGGTTAATTCTGTTTAGGGGTGACAAATGGTGCTAGGGAGGACAAATGGATGGGGGAGACAGATTAACTTGTAAATGATTCTCTTTGCAAATTAAATTAACCTGAGAGACAGACATTGCATTCAAAACAATTTGGGCCAGGTCTGCTTGCATTCTTGATCTTCTTTACTGCAATGTATTGAGATTACAGGGAGAGGAATGGCTTATACAGACAGAGGGAAAGCCTCTTCCAAGGACCAGTTAATCTGAAAGAGCCTTTAATTCAAAATATTTTTTATAAAGACTCATATGTTGGGCTGAAATTTCCAGAGCTCTCTCAGGTGCGTCAAGTGAAGCATTTATTGAGTGCATAATTTAAGGGGTCACCAAAACACTAAGTAATTAAGACCAATATTATTTTAGTGCAATATTTTAAAAATCAATATTAACTTGAAAAACCACTATGAATAAAACAACAAAATTTTAAATAAAGTCCAAGTCTGAGAAAAAATATTTCAGTGCTTTAATATTTTTAAACTATGATGATATTCTGGAAAAAAATAATCACTAAAGCATATAGAAAACATATATATACACAGACATGTGTGTATATATATATAGGTGTGTATGTGTGCACTTATGTATATGTGTATGTATATATATATATAAAATATACAAACATATGTACATTTTTCCTGTTGCCTCAGGCTCCAGCGTTGCTTGTCAAGTTGCCATGTCACTGGCAATTAAAACTACCAGATGCCTTAACATGAATCAAGGCAGTGACATAAAATTCTATTATTAATTATTGTATCCTTCATCATCAAGTATTTGCAGGGGAAAAAAAAGAAATCTTTTCTTTAAAAATTATTACCTTCAATGAGGCAAATTAAACCTTGATCCTTGAGTACACATGTTTTTAATATTCTATGTTACAAAATGGGAAGATTTTATAAAGCAATGCATACTAAAGTATAATCATTGTTTGCAGAAAAAAAAGTATCTGATTGTTTGAGTTGTAGGCTCAAATAGTTACTTTTCTGATGGAATATGATTTTTACTTGAAAAGGAGGCTAACAGAAAAATTAGTGTTTTTCAGAGCTGAGTATTGGAAGAAGATTTCCTGAAGATGAACAAACTGAGAAAGAGCTGTCAATGGAAAAAAAGTGACATAATTTGTTCCCCATGACACAATTTGAGCTTCCAAGTAAATATTAGATTTTTTTGGATTTTTATCTGCCATCGTTTTGTAATGAATTTTATTAATATTTAAAAAATTTCTGAGAGATAAATGCTTAATTTTTGATAACATATCTACTCAGAGTATAATATGGTTCGATGGATTTTAATGCAAAGGTATATGAAAAGCTTACTGATATGATTTCAGACGTCATATTGTAATTAGCCCTTAAGAAACCACCACTTGTACAGTGTTGGTGTAATACTAAAGAATTTCCATGATTATCTGGAAACATTACTCTTTTCTTTTACACTTACATATGTATATGAGGCCATATTTTCATCATAAACTTCAACCAAAGAAAAATATTGTTACTGAAGGCTCAGCACTTATCCCTGAGCCCACATCAGAAGAGGATGAGTGGTTGAGGAGAAGGAAAGAGAAGTTTATTACTTTGCTGGTAAAGGAGAAAAAATGGCAGACTATTATCTCAATATCCAAATTCCTGAACATAAACAGAAATACAGAGATTTTAAAGGGAAAGTCCTCAGTTCTAGGCCATTATCGTTAGTGATTCTAATTGTCTCATCTCTGCCCAAGACAATGCCTGTGACCACTGCCCACCTGGGAGGCCCACCCAGATCGCTGCCTCACCAGGGATGAAGCCACAGTTCAGCTGAACTACCTTCTGTAACACACACACAAAAAAGACATTCCTCTGTCCCTCCCAGCCTCCTGCAGTAGCCAGAGACTGAAGGCCTCATATCCCAAAAAGAGTGGGGGAAGATTTAAAGAGACAGAAAACATCTTTTGCCATTTTTTGCCCCTTTTTTTGACCAGGCCATTCTCTCTGTTATAATATCTCTAAAGATGGAATGTAGAAGTAAACAGAATCCAATAGTTTTCTCTTAGGCCAGACATGAAAGAGATTTATAAAATCCATACCACCTTTCTTATTAAGTTTTTAAAAATATAGTTAATTTGCATACATGATGTAGCATAGTTATGTTCACATAAGCAATGATTTATTAGTATATTTAAAGGAATCAATTAAAATAATGTTAATGTTCTAAGTTCTATTTTTTAATTTAAATTAAATATTATATATGCCCATAGCAGTGGGTAAGAGAGAATTACATAGTGAAAGCCCTGGAATTGTAAGAAATTGATGTACGATGTAGATAGAAAGTTGGTAAGATAAGGTTTACAAAGAAACTGACAGGATATGCTAAGACATTTTAGTTCTTAAATAAAAAAGAGGTATATTCAAAATTTTCAGAAATGTAACTCTCTTGAACACATGTGACATTAAAGGGAGGATACTAGATGTAGGGGAAAAAGTAAATGACTGCAGCCGGGCGCGGTGGCACACGCCTGTAATCCTAGCACTCTGGGAGGCCGAGGTGGGTGGATCGCTCAAGGTCAGGAGTTCAAGACCAGCCACAGCAAGAGCGAGACCCCGTCTCTACTAAAAAAATAGAAAGAAATGATCTGGACAACTAAAAATAAATATATATAGAAAAAATTGGCCGGGCATGGTGGCACGTGCCTGTGGTCCCAGCTACTTGGGAGGCTGAGGCAGAAGGATTGCTTGAGTCCAGAAGTCTGAGGTTGCTGTGAGCTAGGCTGACGCCATGACACTCACTCTACCCAGGTCAACAAAGGGAGACTCTGTCTCAAAAAACAAAACAAAACAAACAAACAAAAAAAAGTAAATGACTGCAACAATCTAGATGAGAGTTGATTGAGTCCTGGACTAAGTCAACATCAACAGAAAAGAAAAAGGAGTTGTATCCAAGGGATAATTATGAGATTAAAGTCGCCAGGAACAATTTAACACCAAATTGTGTAGAGTCGATTAGCAGCAACTGGTTTTGGTGAAGAGCTTAGTCAACTGTGTAAATGGAGGTAATATTACCTGAAATATAAAATATAGGACAGAATCATGTTTGGGTGATTAATAAGGAAAGTTTTTGAACATGTTGAGCTTGAAAAGACTACGGGAGACTCATAAAAGTAGAGCAGGCAAATATATATGTATGTCTAATGTTCCAAGGAGAGATCTGGATTAGAAACAAACAGTAAGTCTTTAGGATAAAGTAGCAGTTGTGCCCATGGAAGTGATTAATATAACCAATAGTGAAATTGTGAATTAAGAAAAGCACTGAAGAGGGGAGAAAAATGGCGGATTAGGGGAGACCTCCTGGCTCTCTGCTCCCACAGTGGGAGGTGAAGAACACGGACACCCACACGCGAGTGAGGCGCTCTCCCACAGGATCGGCTGTGCGAAACTGCAAAGAAGCAGCGAGGGA
>CAUYSK010050860.1:0-12255 GCA_963575035.1 Avahi laniger | reverse complement strand
TGTGAGTATTTGTAACACTAACAAACTGCACACTGGAAAAAAAATGGTTAGGATGGTAAATTTTGTTATGTGTATTTGATCACGATTAAAAATTTCACTTAAATTTAAAATACATATATTTCATAGGGCTTCTTTCATTATGCTGGTTTCTCTGGCACTCTCCCTACTGACATTATAAAGGAAAACAGCTTCTGTTTAAATGCGTTCCCTTCTCTTCTAAATGAAGTGCTCTCTGAGATCTGCCAATTTAGAGTCTGTCTGTGGACTTTCCATTCATTCTTTTTCTGCTTTTCCGTGTATGCACAGTCTATTTAATTTCAATTCTGCTCACAGAACTTCCTGTTTAGGAAGAGGAACTCTCATTCTGGGAGTTAACCTTTAGCAGTAGTTTTTGAAGTCTGTCACTATTTAGTCTTCAAATTAGATGCAGAGTAAGGTGAATAGAAGGGAGAATAAAATGGTACTGGCTAACTTCAACGGTGCTCCCAGAGGGACACCAATACAAAGGATCACAATAGCTCTCCAGCAATCAGCTTGGTCACCCTCTCTCATAAGCCACCAACATTTCTTGCCTAGACTACTATAATAACCTCACAACTGATTTCTTTATGTCTATATTTATCTCCCTCCAAATCATTCTCTGCATAGTATCTCTACTGCATTTAATATATGGTATACACACATATGCACAGTATATATCTTGTGGTATTCAGAAAGCTTTGTACTTGGTTCTGATAGTTACCTTTATACTACCATTACCTTTAAAAAATACCCTATTCCCCTCATTTTTGGGATTATTTTGTATTGACTGGTTGTTGATCCAGCAATCACACTAGTGGGCATCTACCCAAAGGAAAAAAAGGCATTATATAAAAAAGACATCTTCACTCGAATGTTTATAGCAGCATAATTCACAATTACAAAGATGTGGAATCAACCCAAGTGCCCATCAATCCATGAGTGGATTAATGAAATGGGGTATATGTATACCATGGAGTACTACTTAGCCACAAAAAAACATGGTGACCTATCATCTCTTGTATTATCCTGTATAGAGCTGGAGCCCATTCTTCAAAGTGAAGTATCACAAGAATGGAAAAACAAGCACCACATATACTCACCATCAAATCGGTACTAACTGATCAACACTTATGTGCATATATGGAAGTAACATTTATCTGGTGTTGGGCAGGTGGCGAAGGAGGAGGAAATGGGTATATTCATATCTAATGGGTGAGGTGCACGCTGTCTGGGGGATGGGCACATGTGTAGCTCTCACTCAGGTGATGCAAAGGCAATATATGCAACCTAAACATTTGTACTCCCATAATATTCTGAAATTAAGAAAAAAATAACAATAAATAAATAAATAATAAATTAGTACAGGAAAAAAAAATACTAGTAAACCAAATTAACAGCACATGTAAAAGATAATTCACCATGATCGAATGGGTTTCATCCCAGGCATGCAAAAATGGTTCAATACATGCAAATCAATAAATGTGATTCACCACATAAACAGAATTAAAAACAAGTACCATATAGATGCAGAAAAAGCATTTGACAAAATCCAGCACCCCTTCATAATAAAACCTCTCAACAAACATAGAAGGCATATACTTCAAAATAATAAAAGCCATATATGACAAAGTCACAACCAACATCATAATGAATGGGGAAAAGTTAAAGGCATTCTCCCTAAGAACTGGAACAAGACAAGGACTCTTGTTGTCACCACTTCTATTCAACATAATACTGGAAGTCCTAGACAGAGTAATCATGCAAGAGAAGGAAATAAAGGTATCCAAATCAGGAAAGAGGAGGACAAACTATCTCTGTTTGCTGATGATATGATCTTATACCCAGAAAACCCTAAAAACTCCAACAAAAGACTTCTAGAATTAATAAATAAATACAGTGAAGTTTTGGGTTATAAAATTAATGTACACAAATTAATAGCATTTCTATATACTAATAAGAGTCAACCTGAGAGTCAAATCAAGAACTTGATACTGTTTATAGTAACTACAAAGGAAATAAAATACCTAGGAATATACTTAACCAAAACGATGAAAGATCTCTACAAGGAGAACTACAAAACACTGATGAAAGGAAGAATAGATGACACAAACAAATGGAAAAACATCCCATGCTCATGGATTGTAAGAATCAACACTGTTAAAATGTACAGATAGCCCAAAGTCATTTACAGATTCAATGCAACTCCCATCAAATTTCCAATGTCATTTCTGATAGATCTAGAAAAATAATCCTAAGTTTCATTTGGAACCAAGAAAGATGCCTAATAGCCAAAGCAATCCTAATCAAAAAGAATAAATCTGGAGGCATAATATTACACGAATTCAAATTATACTACAACACATTAGCAATCAAAACAACATGGTACTGCTATAAAAGTGGACACAAAGACCAATGGAACAGAATAGAGAACCCAGAAATAAAACCATATTGCTATGACCAATTGATTTTTGACAAAGCAGACAAAAACATACATTGGGAGAAAGTATGCTCTATTCAATAAATGGTGCTTGGAAAATTGGATAGCCACATGCAAAAGAGTGAAACTGGATCCCTATCCCTCACTACATACAAAAATTAACTCAAGATGAATTAAATATTTAAGTGTAAGACCTGAAAGCATGAAAGTCCTAGAAGAAAACCTAGGAAAAACTGTTTTGGGTACTGGACTACAAATTAGTACAACCTCTGTAGAAAACAGTATGGAGATTCCTCAAAGAACTTAAAGTAGAACTATCATTCAATCCAGTAATCCCACTACTGAGAATCTATCTAAAGGAAAAGAAGTCATTATATCAAAAAGACACCTGCAACCAAATATTTATAACAGCAAAATTCACAATTACAAAGATATGGAACCAGTCTAAGTGCCCAGCAACTGAAGAATGGATAAAAAAAAATGTGATATACATATACCATGGGGTACTACTAGGCCATAAAAAGGAATGAAATAATGTCTTTTGCCAAAACTTGGATGGAACTGGAGACCATTGTCCTAAATGAAGTACCTCAGGAATGGAAAAACAAATACCTCATGTTCTCACTTACAAGTGGGACCTAAACAAGGGATATATTATATTGGTAAAAAGGAGGTATAATGCACATTGGAAACTAAGAAGCAGGGAAGGTGGGATGGGAGTGAGGGATAAAAATCTACCCATCAGGAACAATGTACTTTATTCTGGTGACGTGTACATTGAAAGTACTGATTTCAGCATGATACAATTCATCCAGGTAACAAAACACTTTTGCCTCCTAAATTTTTTGAAATTAAAAAATACTGCAAAAAGATGAACATTCCTGTTGCAAAAAATAGACTAAGAATATAAACAGGCAACTTTAGAAATAAAGAAATATCAAAAGGATATTACTTTTAGTAAAAAAATTTGTCTTCAATAGTAATGAAAGAAATGAAAATCAATGCCCATATTATCAGTTTGTGAAATATGTTTTTATAAACCCTATGAGAATATAGGGAAAGGCATTCTCAATAATATCAGGTGACAGTATAAACTGGTGCTACTTTTTCATAGGGTAATCTAAAAATATGTATTAAAAGCCTTAAAAAATTATATTTTTGATCTGTTATTCTTCTAATAGTTTACTTTAAGCAAATAGTATATATAAAGGTTTACATGCAATGTTATTTATAATCATATTGATTGCAATATTAAAATGGGGAAAATACACAGGTTTTAAAATATGGATTGATCAAATAGAGTTTCATATATGCAATGGAATATTATGCTACCATTAAAACCACATCACAGAACAATGTTTAATGACTGGAAAAATTGATATCACAGCATATATGAAATCAGCCCAAATTTATTTTTTACAGATATGTTAGAAATATATTTATAAAATTGCAGATGATGCCACTGAACTTTAGTCTGGGCAATAGAAAAAAAAAGAAATGTATTTATAAAATATTAAACAAAATATCAAAAAAAGAAATATATTTATAAAATATTAACAGTGGTTATATATGTTTACCTTTTGTACATGGCTATATGTTTAGAACATAAACCCATAATGCTTTTGTAATCAAGAAAAAATTATCAAATTGATACATAAAGAAATATGATTTCCAAATTCTCCCTTTTTCATCATTCATTTTTATCCTCCACCCTTTTTATTCCCTTTCCCACTCAACCACTCTTTCCTATCATAAAGACATCAATATAATTCTATGTTTTAAAATGAAAATGTTCATGGGAACAGAGAAGATGGAGGACATCTTTAAACTATCTCTGCATGCCAGTATTTCTATTAACTTATATTTATAAATTATCCATAGTATTGAAATTTATGAAACATAAATTCTTGCCTTTTAAGGCATGATTTTTTAAACAAAATTAATTTTCTTTATTTTAGAATATTTTACATTTATCATGAATCAGGCAGTTTTTTCTCTAATTCTGGGTTTGCAAAACTAACTGCACAACAGAATCACTTGAGGAGCTTGTAAAAATTTCTCGTTCCAGAGCCCTCTCCCCCGAAGTTCTAAGTCAGCAATTCTGGGGCCCATTTAGAAATCTGAATGGCTAAGAAGTTATCAGATAATTCTGATAATCAGGCAGTTGAGGAAAACTCAGCTTTGGGTGCTTAATAATTCCATTCTTCCATGTGTTCCAATTTTCACCCATGAATAATAATGTCACTAGTATCTCTAAGCAAATTGCAAGTCATGTGAATGTCTCTGAAAACTCACGTAATGGAAACCAAGTTGGTATTAAGGAAAGTTACCAAGTCATCTGTTTACTATTGTGTTTCAACATGGCTGACATCATTCTAAAAACTTACTCAGAAGAATTACAAAGATATTCCAGCTCCATATTTGTAAACATTCGATAAATAAGAATCCTTCTTTCATGTTGTACAGAGCAGAGTGAAATGGTGACAAAAGTCTGTCTTTGACCATTAGTGGAGAAACTAGCCAAGAGCTGACATGGGTACTATTATAAAAGAAAGTTGATTCCCTTTTGGAATCTCTTACATTGTAGGAAAATTACATTCAACATTTAGTGTGAATCAAAGTTCTAAAAGAAATAATCACTGAATCTAAAGCAAAAAAAGATCAAATAAACACTTTCATTGAGTTCATAAAATCATGTGGGATAACATTTAAAAAAGCATACGTGTATGTGGGAGGAATGTTTGCATGTAGAAATTTTCTACAGAAAAGCAAAATTTCCTTCCTTGTATGCAGCCATAATTTCTAATGGAATTAAAATTCTAAATTCTAATTGAAAATATGCTGTGTCATATTGTGCAATGGTGGGTTTTTTTTACAAGGAAACTGTCATGAGAATGTTTTTTTTTAATGGATTAGCAAAAGAAATGGTAGCAATGAAGCCATACTTAGTTGATACTGAGTTGATTTAAGGAGGTCTAATGCAGCAAGATCTGGAGACAGACTTTACTAGCTGTCCTAACATGAGACTATTTGTGTTCTAGAATCCTTAATACTTTGCAAAGTCTAGGATTATTAGAAGGTTTGCAGTATATGAAGAGAGATGAGATTAATGTTTAACAGAAAGCTGAGGAGGCAGGAAAGATTTCAGCCAAGAACAGTGTCACTGTTACACTTTCAAGAGAACTATTCTCCAGAAAGAAGCAGGGAGCTGAAAGGTGAATTTATTGGGGGTGGGTGCCATTCATTTGCAACTGCAGCAACTAGGAGAGTGACTTTTTCTTTATTTATCTTTATTCTTTTTCTTTATCAATTTCTTTATTGTACCATATAGAAAAAGCTGTTAACAGATCAGAAAAAGGATTCTGTTTGGAGTTCTCAAAAAAAAAAAAAAAGGAAAGCCATTAGACTAAAGTGCTCTGAGAGCTTGGCTCACGTCTCCTATAAACTTTCCATTGGAACTTAAGAAAATCACTTACAGTCCATAGGCATTAATTTAGTAATCGAGTGTAGCGGCAGTATCGTGTTTCAAAGCCTGGATTTTGGAGCAAGCTGCCAGGTTTGAATCTCAGCTATTGCCACTTACAAGATGTGCAATTTGCAAAAATTATTTAATGTTTCTGTGCCTTAGTTTCCTCTCGTGAAAAATGGGAATAGTACCAACACTTACCTCATAGGGTTATTGAGAGAGTTAAATGATTTATTATATGTTAGGCACTTAAAGGATGCCTGAAAAATAGTCATTGTTTTAGCAATTACATGATGAGGGCTTTAGTCTAGAACTCAGTGGTTTTCAAATTACTTCAAGCTATGGGACCTTGGTTCAAATGAAATGCCATACAGATGTCTAAATAATAAAACATATGGAATTAGAGATGTTTTCACTGGATAGGCAGCAGAGGATTTGGGAACCAGGCCCTTCCCAGGTGACCCCTTGGACAGCATGAAGAAACCACAAAATGATGGAACAGAGTTCAAAACACTAATGAGCCTTCCAAAGCTGTGGTAGCTTCTGTATCAGCTGGGAACTGTGGCCACTAATGGAAGTCCGACAACAGCAGTTTAAACACATGAAGATTTATCCTCTGACCCATTAGCTGCGCAGTGGGCAGCTGAAGCCTGTGTGGCGGCTTTCCAGGGCCATCAGGAAGCCGTGCTCTGTTCTTCTGAAGCCCCAGTCACCTCAGTCATGATCCAGACAGAAAAATACAGGAAGGAGAAAAGGGAAAAAGTAGCTTTTGAACAAGCTTCACCCAACATTTTCTGTTAAGATCTCAATTTTCCTCCCTAGATACAGGGAAGGCTGAGAGATGTGATCTTTTACTTGGATGCATTTCTACCTGGAATTAAGTAAGGTTTCTGTTACAACTGAAAGAGAACATGGATTATGCTAGGCAATCGCCTTCTGCATATTAATTTTAAAATGCATTTGTGTCTTCTGAGTAAAAGAGATAGTAAGGCTGCCTCTTGGATCAAAGAAACTGGGGAAGGAATAGTACATCAATAAAAATTTGACTCTTAATTGGTTTTCGATCACCTTTAATTCTTATACGGCTTCTGAAAAAGTTATTAACTCCTCTGGTAATTAAAATAATTCTCAATGAAAGTCTGACAAATTAGTTTTATAGTATTTTCTTCTTGGCCAGAAGAGTAGAAGGTAAAATAGATATCCATTAACACAGTGAGGGTTAATGTGAAATTCTGAAATAGATAATGCATGCTGGAGGTATAGCGTAATATCCAGCATGTATTTGGCTTACAATAGATGATCATTTTCTATTTTCCATTTTATTACCTTAGCTTCAATTTCTTCATCTACATTATGAATAATTTAAGCCAAATGATACCTAAGTTTTCATAAAATTCAGACATCCTGTGAGGCAGTAAGAAAATTCTAGAAATTCAAAACATTTCAGATACATTCAAAAAGAGACATTAAATATGTGACTCCAGGAATCTAAGCTCTTATATAAAAAGTAGAGTAGCAGTATCACCAGGCCCTGAAGAAAGATAATTAGTCCCCAAAGCTAAAACTCTTTGGAGAGTATATTTTGCCCCATGGCCAGGCTAAATTTACAGAATTAGAAAGAAGAGGAAAAAACAGTTCACCCTCATACCACGATTCATTCCACCTAGCTACGTTAATTAAAAATTATCGGCTCTGTCATTAGTCATATTCTTAAAGCCCCTACTATTCACAGGACCACTACAATTTGCAGAACTTTATGACAAAAAGTTGAAGTGTCTGCAAATGGTAGATTGTCTTGGAGCAGAGTAGGCAAGAAAGCACTAGGTCAACAAATATGCACGTAGCTCCCCCTGTACGCCAAGTCCCATACAAGCAACTGGGAATTCTATGGCGAATAAGACCCAAGGCTTGATGACAAGGTCAGTCTGGCCACCAAATGTTATGCCAAAGACCATGGTACCCTTTACGCAAATCTTGTTACTTGGTTATTCAAAACACTGTCTACCAAACAGTTCTTCGTGTTCCATAGGTCTTCTGTTCTCGTTGATGCTTGAAGCTGACTCAGTTTCTTTAGACTAAAGTAGCCTCCACTCCTGTGCACAGCAGATCCCTAGAGAGTTTTCACAGGTTTCATTTATCATACTGTAAGTGCTTGGAAGCAAAGGATATTGTTGAATAAAGAAATTTCCCTTAAGCACATATGAAAATCAACCTCTGGAATTTGTAGCAATGTCAAAATGGCGGGAAAAAAAAGTCTGCCTAAGTCTTGGAGAAAACCCACTAACAAAGTAAATTTCAGTTAAAAAATCAAAATGAGAATTGAGGTGTCTGCCAAGCTCAGTTCTCTAAGCAAGAGACGGGAAAATTATTGTTTGTGTGTTAGGCTGAACTTACATTTTCTCATCATCCAGTTTCTGTAGCATCCTCTCTCTTTTTCCTTTTCTCTATTTTGCCTTGAATTTCTAGTTTTGAGTCTCTATCTAGTGAAAATCAGGGGAGGTGCCAGAATGAGCGTGATCTGTCATCCCAAGTTCCACAGTAAATCCGAGCTCCCCCTCCCTACACAGTGCCTCTGGGAGGCCTGAGAGATGTCTTTATCTCTCTCCTTTGACTTTGTTCATGTATTTTATACTCTAAAATCAATTACTGAATCTCTCAACAAGTTGTTTAGGGTATTTTTGTTTAGAGGTATGACGGGTTCAGGTAGGATTTATGGCTGGGTGATAGGGAATCAAGCTAGAAGAAAGGAGAGATGATCCCTATCCCAAAATAAATAGATAGTCACCAGTAAAATTTCTTGCTACTGTCTACTATCGTACACTGGACCAACGTAAAGCCCTCTGAGTGCTGCTTAGCTACCAACACCAAAGAACTGAGATGTTGGCATTGCAGTTTCCAACCAAACACAAAATTGAGGAGGCTGACGCTATGGCAGAAATATATTGATCTGTGTTTTTATCCAGAAACAGAATGTCTGAGAGCTCAGAACTAGTTTTAATTAAAATTTGATTTTGAAATTCTATTCTCCTCTAGAGTCAAAAAAAAAAAAGGATAAATTCTAGGAGGATGAGAACTGCCAAATAAATGGCCTGAAAGGAAGCATTTATTAATTCAATGATGAATGATAGAATTAAAACTCTTCGTGTAGGAAATGAGTTGAAGATACGATACCATCAAATGAAAGTTGCAATACTATTGAAAAAGATTGAAGTAAATTTTAAAAGGTAGATGGTAAGGTGACTGAGAAAAGGAATTTGAAGAGTCTGGTAACCAACTAAGTACCATGTTTTGAAGAATAAAATTTGTGTGTTCTATGAAATCTGGTATGCAGAGCAAATCATATTACATGAATGCATGCCAATACATGGTATAAATATATGTTTCAGTATTAAGCTCATAACTTGGTTTTTAAAAGGTCTGGATTATGGTTTCCTTGACTTAGGATTATATGTGGATTTTTACTCTTCCTGAGACTGTGATTAAATATAATGTGAGAATGCAGAACTAATAAAGTAGGAATCCATAGAAAAGACTAGATTCAGTGAAGAAAAGGAAAACTGCTATAAAAAAGTAACAGAAAAAAATTATAGTTAGTGTTGAGATTGATGACCACACCCCAACATCTTTCTGGTTCTAAAGTATAGGTCCATGTAAATAGCAAAACAGAAATGTTAAGAAAGAGAAAAATTCACTTATGACAATATCATAAGACTGCAATGTTATCGAGAAGGTCAGTCAAGTATTCCAGGAGTAGCACCAGCAAATCACACTGAACACATGACTTGGAAGTAAAGCACAGGAAGATCCTGCCACATCTTCCTCTCTAGAAATTTCCAAAACAAAGAACGTGGATGGGAGGGCATGACCCCTCACCTCTAAATTGAAGCCCAGAGCAATTGTCCATCACCCAAGTTGTTTTCAATATGGAAAGTCATGGCTAGTTAGCAAGGTTATTCTCTTTAGAATTGCCTGTGAGTATGCAAAGTTTATGGAGAAGATCCATCTTTCTTTATACATCTGCTAGGGTAATCTGGAAAGAGCACCGATTTTGGCATCAGTCAACTTGGTTTGAATTCAGCTGGGCCTCTACTTACTATGTGACCTTAGGGAAGGAACTTACACAGTCTGGCTCAACACTGTGTCAACTTTGAACTGAAGGTATTAATAGTAATAATAACAACCATTGTCAAGAGTCGTTGGTCCTATGAGGAGCTTATAAGTGCTTTGTAAAAGGACCCATGAACATCCTTTTTACATTGGAAATTAAAATTCACACATTTCATTTGTCGAAAAAGGAAGAGGAGGAGAAAGAAAAGAAGGAGATTCTTATTGAGAAAAGGGTGCTAATTAATTGGTCTTCTAAAATAAGAAATCTATGGACATTATGTTTTTGAAACAGAAAAATAGATTTTTTCCACTTGCATCATAGAATTACTTTTCTTCTAGGAATGTCTCTAGTATTAACACTGCTGTGCTAGCCAGGCGTGGCAGCTCACACCTGTAATCCCACCACTTTGGAGACCAAGGTGGAAGGGTCACTTGAGGCCGGGAGTTCAAGACAAGCTGAGAAACACAGACAGACTCTACAAAAAATAGAAAAATTAGTCGAGTGTAGTAGCACGTGCCTGTAGTCCCAGCTACTCGGGAGGCTGAGGTGGAAGGATGACTTGAACCCAGGAATTCGAGGTTGTAGCGAGCTATGATGACACCGCTGCACTCTACCCACTAACCCAGGCAACACAGCAAGACTGTGTCTCCAAAAAAAGAAAGGCTGCTGTGCTAATAGGAGTCTGAAAGATTGGAAAAACGCAGTTTTAGGTGGATCTAATGCTCTTAACTCCATGTCCAACATTTTCAACATCTTGTTTCTATAGTTTCTAACTTGAAGAGAAGTGGTTATTTGTATCATAAATTATTTGTATCATAAATTATTTCTATAATTTTAGTAGATTAATAGTATAATCTTTATATTTGGAAATGATTATCACAAAAAGAATTTAGAGTGCTGCAAAGATAACATGTCATCAAAAATGCACTCACCATTTCCTCAGAGTACCCAAAATATCTCTTTTCTCCTAACGAGGGAAAAGAAGGCAAGTTTATTAATTACTGAGATCAGGTAGAATGACAGTAACAAAGATGATAATACAAAAACAGAGTTTTCGTTTTCTTTATATATAAGAAAAAGGCATATCTTTTTCTAATGTAATAAACGTGAACTAGAGAAACTCATCAAAGGACCAGAGAAGTGTTAGAACAGCAGCAGAAAAGAAAACTAAAGGTAATATCCAAGGAGGATTGATTTCCATCAAAATGTAACTCTCTTCTCTGGGCATTCTGTAAATTTTTAAATTCAAAACCAGAATAAGTCAGCTGGGTTTTTGAATAAATGAAATGACCTACAAGCTGAGAGATAGCTAGCTATACAGATAATTTATTATTATTTTATATTAATAACTTAGATAAATTAGACTTAAAAATTATTCTATCGGCCGGGCGTGGTGGCTCACACCTGTAATCCTAGCTCTCTGGGAGGCCGAAGCGGGCAGATTGTTTGAGCTCAGGAGTTCGAAACCAGTCTGAGCAAGAGCGAGACCTCGTCTCTACTAAAAATAGAAAAAAATTAATTGGACAACTAAAAATATATCGAAAAAACTAGCCGGGCATGGTGGCACATGCCTGTAGTCCCAGCTACTAGGGAAGCTGAGACAGGAGGATCGCTTGAGCCCAGGAGTTTGAAGTTGCTGTGAGCTAAGATGACGCCACGGCACTCTAGCCCAGCAACAGAGCAAGATTCTGTCTCAAAAAAAAAAAAAAAATTCTATCAATTTTACTGGTTGTGATACAGATTTAGTAAAATTGCATAGGTTCTGCCATGAATGTCATTTTTTAAGTTGTGTAAAATATGTTGTAGCATATGCAAGTTGTTACACGTCCGACACACAGAATCGTGAGAATAAAGCGGAGGGACAGACATCCCCTTCTTTGACAAAGACAATGGGAACACGCCCCTTCACAGCCAGGAAACAAGCAAGGGTGGGAGAAGTTCTTTTAAACAGCAGCACAAAGAAAAGTACAATCTGACCATAAAAACATTTTGAAACTTATGAAGGAAGAAAAGCTCTGGCCTCAAATGAAAAGAAGGAATAATTCCTCAAGGAAGGATCATAGCTAGTGAAGTTGAAGAGCCCCGGGCAATTTAGGTACACAAATGACTGGCCACAGTGCTGGGCCTGTGATCTGAGTCTACACCAGGCCTAAGCATTAAATAAGGGGGAAATAACTAAATTTGATCAATTCGTAGTGAGGCTCCTATGAAATCCTCAAAGGT
>CAUYSK010050859.1:0-22743 GCA_963575035.1 Avahi laniger | reverse complement strand
TGGTATACATATACCACATTTTATTAATCCATTCATGTATTGATTGACACTTGGGTTGTTTCCACATCTTTGTAATTGTGAATTGTGCTGCTGTAAACATTCAGGTGCATGTGTCTTTCTTACAGAATATCATTTGTTCTTTTGGGTAGATGTCCAATAATGGGATTGCTGGATCTAATGGTACTTCTACTTGTATCTCTTTAAGGTATCTCCATATTGCTTTCCACAGAGGTTGCACTAGTTTGCAGTCCCACCAGCAGGGATATACTTTTTGAGCTTGGCATTGGGGCTGGGAGCTGTGGAGCCTCTGTTTGGTGGGAAGAGATGAAATGGTGGGTCTCACTCCAGGGAGCAGATGCTGTAGGCCTTCAGCAGTGCAATTGGGTATCTCTGTTTCTTTCCAGCTCCTTATGTGACGTACCTAAATAAAGACCCGTCAGCTCCATGCTCTCTGACCGATGCTCTGGATCACTTCCAAGTGGACAGCCTGGATGAAATCATCCCGAATGACATGAGGAAGAATGACCTGCCCCCTCAGAATGCCCCCCGCAACATCACCGTGGTTGCTATGGAAGGCTGCCACTCGTTTGTCATTGTGGACTGGGACAAAGCCACCCAGGGAGATGTGGTAACAGGTATGTCCTAGGCAGAGGGTCAGAGTTCCCATGATCTGTAGGTGGGAAGTACAGACCATAATGGATGGATGGATGAGTGGACGGATGCATGCATGGGAGGATGGCGGTGTGTTGGATGGATGAGTGCAGCTGTCTTCTTTCAACAGGATGAAATGTAGGCAACAATGGAAGCCTTGTGGGGTAGTGTAGAGAGCACTGGATGGAAGTCAGAAGTCCTGAATCCTAGTCTCAGATTGATTTGCTTGACCTTGAGCTAGTTACTTCATCTTCCTGGGCCTTGTTTCCCCATGTGCAAAATATCATCACATCTCTAACCTTCTATAATCCTGCAAATGGCCAGGGAGTCCAGGCAGCCACTTGTAAGACCAGGTCCTGCAGCAGGGGTGATGACAGAGCTCCTGCTGTGCCGCGCAGCTGCCCTGCATCAGAGTCAGCACTGGGATCGTGCCTCTGCATCTTTCCATGCCTGCTGGGTGCTTCCAAACCAGGCTGGGTGCTTCTCAATTTCTTGTGTGGGAATTGAATGTGATGGAACAATTCCCAAGGACCTTAAGCCCCTCTAGGTCTTGGCCTTTGAGATGTTCATGAGTTCATGTGACTCTGGCAAGAATATATTTGAGGATAAATCTTAAAATAAGTTTTTATAGAAAGAGAATCAATATTTTCTTTGAATAATCTTCCTTTGCAAATGATTCCTCCCGGGCCTGTGAGCTGTATAAGAGGAAGGATATATGTGTGACGCAGTGTATGTGTCTTGGGCTGCGGATGGTGGCATCACAGGTTGGAGTTTGACATTAGCTGTCGCTATTACGCTAGCGTAGTTCATATAATTCAACATTGCTAGTGCTTTTGCTTTATTTCCCCAAAATTATCTCTTAAAATGAGAAAAAATGTCCAAGTATATCCAAATAATAACTTCTTTTGTGGAATTTACACAGCAGCCCAAAGCCACAGTAAAGGACACAGGGAAAGAATGCCCCTGGGTATGGTGCCAGGGGAGGCCGAAAGGCCCGGGGATGCAGGGGGCGTGCAGCGTTAGGGATTTTGAGTCTCTCGTGCTGGTCACGCCAGGGTGTGTGCTACACGGGCTGCTGAGACCAATTTCTGTGAAGTCCAGTATGTTCCTAATAGAATGCAAATAAATCATTGGAAGGAGGAAAGCTTGTAGTCAAAACAGCCAGAAAACCCTTTTATTTATTGAATGTGCCTTTTTGAATGGCAATTTTTAAAAGCAAGCAAGCATTCAGAAAAAATAATTGAAAATCTTATTTTAAGCTATTTAGCTTTTGATCTCTTGCATAACAGATATTACTTAACATAAATATATCGCTGCGCCCTGAGCCAAGGGGCTTCGAAGAAACACTGGCTGCAGGACCAGAGCATTGGCCACATTAAACATGCCTCAAAGGCTCTTGCAGAGAAAAAAGAGCCTTCAAGGAACTCCTAACAAATGCCTCTGAGGCACAGCTCAGACACGATTTCCGTGTTATCCTGCAGAGGTCGGGCTTTGGAAACACCCGTACTCCTGCTCCCTGGGGTTCCGGCCATGCATTCCAAGCTGTCCAAAGCTTCCTAGAGACTTCAGTGTCCTCTCATTGCTCGCATACCCTACACCTAATCTGAAACGAAAGCTCAGTGCCCTGCTCGTGAGTACTCATGACACTGCATAAACAGTGCGGGTGAGGTGTCTACAGGGATTTGGGCCCTCCCAACATAAAACCGCCAACGCCTCTCCCGCTGCCTGCCGTGGAACATTTCAGCACATGGCGCTGGCCCTGCAATATGGAGGAAAAGCAGCAGGTCCCAAAAGGCTAAGAGGCTATCGATCTTCCCCTCCCCCTTGCCTTGCGTGACCCAGTTCTCTCAAGCTCTCCATGCCCGTGCGGGCTTACCCCCATCTGCCCCAACGTTGAATGGTGGGGTTTCTCAAGGCTTGGTCCTGGGTCTTCCTTCCTTCTTGCCCTGTCCTCTCTCCCCACAGAGTCTTATCCATGTACGTGGTTTTACTTCTTCTCAGAGATGAGTCCTTGATTTATAAGTCAAGGCCGGGCCCTCCTCTCCTCTGAGCCGCACACAGTAAAATCAGACGCAAATAGTAAAATCACTTGACGTCATCACTGGGATGTCTCCAAAGCATCTCAGAGTCAGCGCATGAAAAGTCAAACTCACGGTCCTTGCGATCCTCAAGCCTGGTCTTCATCTGCGTTTCCTGTTGCAGGGAATGGTCTTGCTTCCCACACGTTGTGCAAGCCTGAAGCTTTGGAGTCTTCTTCAGATCTTCTTTTATCTCACCTCCATATTCGGTTCTTCAGTGTTACCTCCCCAGTTTCTCTGGACCCCATTCATTTCTCTCCATTGACGTCCGTGTTAATCCAGCAGCTGCCATCTCTCTCCCGGTCACGGCGAGAGCTGTCTAACTGGCCTGGCCCCCTCCATGCCCACACTCCGCAGCCAGTCCGTTCTCTCTCTGCACACGAGAGGTGCACTGAAGACGCACACCCGACTGGCCTGTGTCACCCCTTTGATGTCTTTCCCTTTCTTTTACAGTGAAAAGCAAAAGCCTAGCATGCCCTAAAGGCGTTCCCTAGGTTTTCTGTTTTGCGCTGCTTTCGCCTTAGCTCCTGCCCATCCCTAGCCCTGCCACTCCCTGCTCAGCCATATGCCTCCTCCTGGCTCCTCCCTCCTTCACATCTTGCCCAGGGATACCTTGTACCTGGGGCCCTTCCCACCTCCTACCACGTCTTACCTGCTTCTCATCCTTCAGAGATCAGCTCCATTTTCGGGAGCTCAGGGAAGCTCTTCATGTCCTCCATGGGGTCAGCTGTCCCTGCACACCCTCCTGAAGCACCGTGGACTGGCCCTGCAGAGCGCCGATGTGGCCATATGCTCTGTATGTGCCCCCTGCTGCTCCAGGAGTGTAGTGTCTGGCAGATAGGAATCGTATAATAAATACTTGTTGAATGAATCAATGAATGTGAACCCAGACAAGATATTTAACCGATCTCTAAGACTCAGTTTCCTCACGCGTCAGAATGGGGATAGCAGTGCCTGCACACGAGGATCGTGAGAATTAATCCAAATAAAACTTAAGCGAAAGTGCTTAGCGTAAGGTTTGGCACATACGAATGTTTTCTTCCTCTGTATACACATGAGAAACCTAGCATAAAGGACGTGCTGAGCTGTGGTATGAACTTCACTTTGCCCTCTGGGGCAGCCATGAAGGCTGGACAGGTGTCAGGGCTTAGGGCCACCTGCTGAGGTCTGACATCAGCCAATGAGACAGAGCAGGTTGGATGATAGGAAGAAATGCTGCCTGGCAGCTGTCATTAGAGAAGGCCAAGGCAGGTGCAGGTCTACTCAACAAGGAGTGATCAAAGGACAGCCTTCACCAAATGGGCGAGGGGTCGCTGGGAGTCTGGGTCTTTCAGCCACACACACATGCATAGCATTCACTGCCAACGCTCTTGGTTTCCTGTGCCGGACAATTGTATATTGTCTCTACCTGGAAATTCTTAAATATGTATGTGGAGGTCACTCCTTTTTTTCTTCTGCTACTTTTTTCTCTGTGCAGCCAAGACTAGATGTGCTCTAGTTCTGAGGAGATGGGGGAGGCCAGGGAATGAGGGGGCCAGAGAAGGAAGAAGTAGTGAGCTAGCAAGTTGTCCGGAAGAGCTTTCATTCACTGTCCCTGTCTGGATTCACTCACCAGGAGGTGCCATTGTTATGTTCCACCCTGTCCCGAGGGGCTTGCTGTGCTGGAATTTCTCCCACAGAGTCAGTCTTGGCTTTGCCTCACTCTTCGTTCTCACTGGGTTACACCTTCTGTGTGACTCGGTCCCTCGGTGCTCACTGGGTTCTTCCCTGTTTCCGTGTTCAGGCTACCTGGTTTATAGTGCTTCCTATGAAGACTTCATCAGAAACAAGTGGTCCACCCAAGCTTCATCCATGACTCATCTGCCCATTGAGAACCTGAAGCCAAACACAAGGTATGATGTGTGAGTCTTTTAGAAACAAAAGATGAGACCATGTGCACGGTCACAGATATCCTTTGGTTGAAAATGAAAGAGTTAATCAAAATGTTTTTATGATTTCTTTGAATTCTCTGCTTCTCACAAAATGTCAATGAATGCTTACTATATGTCATGTAATTTTCTTAGGAGAAATTTCTGCATGTATTGTAATTGTTAGGTGTTTGTGTTTATATTTTGTTCCCAATTTTCCTAAACACTACCTGCCATTGGGGAAAGAAAATTGTTCTGTGCGTTGAAAGAGAATTGGTCCATTTTCAGTCACCCATGTGGTGGCGTTAGGCAATGCAACTTCATATGTGACATTCATGGAGCAGCAATTGCTAAACATTTTAGTTAACTGGTACTCAAACTCTATGATGTAAAAGCTCAGACCATTCCAGAAGGATGCTTTGCACACACGGATAAAAGTTACAAACATGCCTTTCTCAGCAGGGGCGGCTGGCTGGCCAGAGCACCATGTAGGAAGCCAGAGTTTACAGCCCTCAGTGCGAAATAGGCAAAACTGGTTTCCAGGGGTACAGAGAGAGTGTTGTTCAGCCCTCTTTTGTGCTCTCTGGTGTCGATGGTAGTGGCCGTCAGAAAGCTGCTCTGGTGGGTGAACGTGGTGGTCAGGCAGTGGTGCGCTGGTAAACGGGCTCAGTGGAAAACAATTCCTGGTTGGTAACGTTTTCCAATTTCTGAGTTGTAAATACTCCCACCCTGGCCAATTTCAAGCCACCATGAGCTGGCAGAGTTCCTGTGTTTAGCGATTGCTCTCCAGCCTGTGCAAGCGGCTCCAGCATGCGCTGCTGTGCCCAGCCGCCATGTGTGCCGAGCAGAGGGCGCAAAGTGACGATGGTGCCCAGGCCTCTAGTTCCCTGCACGGGCAAGGGACGGAGAAGGCTGGACCAAAATACATTCATGAAATGGAAGTGTGGGAGGTGGAATCTGGACACTGTGCATCGGCGCGGGGAGACGGCTGAACGAGCTGAGGATGTTCCTCGGGACACGTTAACGTGCCGGTTGGGCTCTCTTGCACTGAGCTGTCATAAACCATGGTGCATTTCAGGATTTGGCAAATAAAAAGCAAGTAGTAAAACAGGAAACTGAGAAAGCACTCTTCTTTATTTTTCCCTAAGAGCAATGGAAAATTGATTAACTAGAGGAAACAAAAATAACAAAATTAGAGAAAATACAGTTCACATCCGTTGGCTTTCTTGTGTGCAGAGTGACAATTTGTAGCACAGCCGCAGTGTCAGAGAGCTGAAGGCCTTCGGGAGGCTGGGCCCCAGGGCTACTTGCTATGGAGCTTGAACCCAGCCTCCCGACTCCCCCAGTGCAGTGCTCCTCCGCAACCTCTGCTGCCAGGCTGAAGTTGCGTTTTGAGTCACGTGGGACACGATTGTGTAGGATGGTGCAGTGTTCCTGCCTGCAACAGGTATTCAGCCAGTGCTCGCTGCGTGTGTACTCGGCGCCAGGCACCCGTCCCAGGCTAGACAGAGGGCTGGGGCAGGGTGCGTGGAGTCCACACCGCCCCGTCCTGGAGGGGCTTATGGTGTGGTAGAGGAGACAGACTCTTTTTATAAACGCCCACCGGTCAGCGCGGCGAGGGAGGAACAGGCACGCTTGGAGAGTACGGAGCAGGAGGCTTTATTTTCCTCTGAGCATGGGCAGAAAAGGCAGTCAGGCGGCTTCTCAGGGGAAGTACGGTCTGAACAATTGGAAGCAGGTAATTTGGAGAAAAGGTGGGTGCCGTGGGGCCAAATCACCGCAGGCAGAGAGGATGCCCCAGAGAGGGTGCGTTCTGGGAAGAAAAGGAGGCCATTTGGCATGAGGGTGAGGGTGAGGGAGGCCTGTCAGACAAGTGCCAGAGTCCTCTGGGTCCCTGGTCACATCACAGCCGTATTCTACCTTCTGCCCACGAGGGCTGCCGCTGCTCCTGCAAACATTTCCTCAAACCCTCTGCACGGCTGCTAAATTTCCACATCAAGGGCAGTGGGAATGTGACGTGAGGACACTCATTTTTTTGCGGCATCGCCGGAATGCAGAGCGACTGCGGTGGGCTCACTTCGGCGTCTGCGTCTTCATGCTCATCACGGCCCTGGGAACGGGCATTATCTGCCGTGTCCACCAGCCTGAGCCCCACGTCACTGTGGAGTCTGCGTATTTTAAATCCATACCTAAAGTACACAGATTCGTCACTATTGAAGCTTTTCTAAAGGAAGGTGCCGAAAGCTCATATAGGAAGGCAAGGCTGCAAGGCAGGATTGCTTTTGTTGCTCGGAGACCATTAGGAGTAGGAAACGACATATTTTAGTCCACAGAGAAAGCTTAATGTGGTTTTTGAAAATGGGGATTTTACTTTTTTAATAATTTCATGTTGTTTTTCAGCTCAGTATATTTAAATTTCTTTGGCACATTAGGTGAAGTTCAAATGGAAATATGTCTCTGGAGTTGGCACATGTGAGCTTCTGGAGGACTAGAATCACTGTCTCGGTAGGGGACGCAGGTTTGGGGAGTACCCGAGTGTCAGCGGTGAGACAAAATTGACACCGACACATGCATTTGGACAGGCTCCCTCGGCCTGTTGGGCGTCACTTGCGCCACCTCCCCGGTTGCACAGCAGCGCTTCCCTCTGCAGGGCTCGGGACGGGGTCAGGACGGTCCCAGCCATGGCTTGAGAACTCTCTAGCAGAAATGTCCCCTGCAGCCCCTGGGTTTGTGTCCTTCCTTAGGTTTTGATTTCCTTTTTTAAAAGAAAGTATCTGTGAAGTTTGACCAGGCTCACCGATGTGTGCCAAACCCACTGCTTGAACTGCCTCGGAGTTTGCCTTAAATAACTCCACGACCACTGAATAAAAGTATGCACGACTGGGAAAACACGAACTGCTGAGTGAATTGAGATTCGGAAACGCATATGTTCTTAATTGTGCATATGTTTTTTTAAAAAATTGAAATTTAAAAAAGAATACTTGTAAATGAAATGTGAATGATGTAAGAAGACTAATTTTACCCAGCGGTTTTTCTTTGCTTTCTGTTTAATCATACCCAAAGTGAAATAGCTCTATGGACTGCGAGGCCAGAGGCGGCCTTGGCCTTCTCAGCAGCCCAGAAGACTCCGTGCTAGGGCCACTGGTGCAGCAGGCGTAACCCTTTGTTCTCTACACGTAAATAATTTGCCTTTTTAAAATTTAGCGCATTTTAATTAGTGCATATAATCTGTGTGCCTGACTTAAATAAACAATTCTGTAACATTTAATCGTGACGTTCTTACTGGCCCAAAGCCAGAGGAAAAGGCTCCTTATGAACTCTCTAAAATGACAGAGCCACCACTGCCAGGATTCTTTACGCCCCTTTACCTGTGAGTAGCTAAGTTCTAAGAGAGCACATAAAACATCTGGAATCCCAGAGGAAGAAAACACAAAGATTAGGAATAAATGTCGTGGGTCACAACTGTGGTGTTGGTCTCCAGTGTTTTTCTAACCACCACTCCTTGTCGTTTAGCTGTAAGACTGCAAAGCGAGACGCCTGGAGACTCAGTCTCCCTCTAGACGAGCTAGCTGACTCAGACAGTGTGCTTTCTAGCACAGTCTCTGTTCCAAGGCAGAGTTCAGCTCTGCAGCAAAGCCTCTCTCTCCAGGCCTTTTCCTGTTCCCTTTCCTGGACTTGTTTTTCTTTCCTTGAGGCACAGAAGCTCAAAACTCAGTGACTTTTAAGAAGGCGCATTCCTAGCTGCAGGGCCAACCACAGCACTTCTCATGCGCCCAAGGTGTCGTCGTGCTAGTTCCACTGCGGAGGCCAACCTCTGGCTGGGTTCGCCCTCTCTCTGCCAATGACAGGTTGCATCATTGCTAGATGGAACATTCTGCTTTTCCCCGAGGACTGTAGTGATAAGAACCAGGTCACAATCTGAATTCTGCTTGTAGTGTTTTGCTGCTTCAACTTCTCCCTCTGGAGCTGTCGAGCTCCAGCTGGGACCTGGGTCTTCGGCTGCGACGAGAGCAGGGTCAGAGGGGAGCGTCGCGTGGGGGGAGCCGAGGAGAGCCCGCGCTGAGCAGGGGTGGTCCACGCGCTCTGAGGAGCACACGCTCTCCAGCCCACTTGTCCAATATGCCCCTCTGTTCCCGTCGGGCACGCAGCTATGCCGCGGTAATTGTATTATTTAGAAATGTTATTCAAAAACGAGAAAGTTCAGAAAAACACAAAGACCCATTATTGGCGTACACATTTGTAAAAATTAGGACTCAAAACCTGCCAGTAGTTTGGGAAGCTGTTTCATTACACAGAAACCGAATAAATTTCTCTTTCAAAAGATGTTTTCTTCCAATTCCAGGTATTACTTTAAAGTTCAAGCCAAGAATCCTCACGGTTATGGACCCATCAGCCCTTCGGTGTCGTTTGTTACGGAGTCAGGTATGGGTGACTCACATTCTTATTTGTTTGTTTTTTTCCTAAAAATGAAATAAAAAAGTCTAGAATAATGACTGCAATAGAGTAAACATCAAAGAAATAAAATCCGTACTTTTCTGTTTAATAAGCTCACACTGGATATCTCTTTCCAAAATAAACATTATTTTCTTTGTGCCGGGTTAAAACTTGATAATAAAATTAAAAGTAGTCTTCATTGGCTCTCTCAGGAACAGAAAAGTCAAATTCCAATGAAAGGAAAAAATCTAGTTTTTAACCATGTAGGAAAGATAAGTTCAGCTCTATCTGTACAAAATTTAGTTGCAGAGTTTAAAAAAATTTTTTTTTATTGCAAACAGCTGAAGAGCATCTAGTCATGTGGTCTGAGAGGCAGCTGCTTCTCCACTGAGCCAAGTCTCTGAGATGCCTCCTCTACTAGGAAGCAGAGATGTCTTTATCTAATACTGAGAGTTTAATGAAAATATCCTTCACTCATAAGCAATATCACTCAGAGCATGTCCTTGCATTTTGGGGTGCTGGTGAGCAGAGCTCCCTGACCCTTCCATAAAATGTTCCTACGGCCCATGGACTGAGGCAAAGCTGCCCTGCTGTGACAATTCTCGGGTTAAAATTTTTCTGTATAGGAAGCCAAACTGGGTTCAGACCAACCCAGCCGAGCCGGCTCTGCACCCAGATGCTTCTCGCTTCCGTTTGGTTAGATGACTTCGTATATGTAGCCCGATCCCAGAAAATTTGTCATTGGAAGATATTTTTAAGTATAATGATTTAAAATATACTGAATCAAAATATGTGAGAGAGAAAAATCTTTCATGAGAATATGCTTTATACCAGAAATTCAGGCAAAGGACCTCAAAAGTGTTTTTACCTATTTTATTTAAGGAATTTGTTTCCTGTTAGTAATTAAGAAAGATAAAGAGAAAACCATTGTTGGTGGTTAATTGGCTAAATTAAGGAATGTGTCTGTGTTTATGGCTGCATTTCCTAAGAACACAGAGGACCTCTGGCAACTATCAGAATTATCATGATAAAGGTCTTCGGAAAAAAAAAATAATTCAAACCTAAAAAGCTATCGATAAACCCAGGTCTGAAATCTGAGAGTAGACAGTGATGTATTAATACACGTAATTTCTGGGACTGCGATGTCAACTTTCGGGAAGACAGCTATCTTCTACCTTTTCCCCACAAGAAGCTCCCAGCTCATCCTTTATGGTCTCCAAGGGGCGGGTGAGGAAAGTTCAAGGCCCCACGTAGCCTCTGATAAGATTGTCTGGGTGCGGCCCGGGTAACTCACTGCCAGTGAGCTCCTGGAGATGCTCACGCACGCGGAACTTGGCCAATTGTTTGCTCCGGTCTTGGTTCAATCAGTTTATTCAACTCTCTCGTTCATTGTGTGCCACCTTGCTGAAAGAGCTTAGGTGAGCCACAGGAATTATCAAGTAACTGAACTGTGGTATTTGCCACACATAATCCAAAATGAATCTGTGAAGCGACTGTAAGTGGTCAGGTTTTTGTTGTTTGCGCCGCTGCCGTTTAGCCTTGTTCCCCTCCACCCGGCCGTGGAGTATTTGGGATTGACCTCGAGAAGCTCAGAGCAGGAGAGCGAAGCAAGCGTTTTACACTGACAGCTGCAGCATGTCCCTGTGTTTCGTGGCTGGCGGATGACGTCAAAGTGAGTGGTCCGTGCACCGGGCGGCACAGGGAGACCCGCGGGTGACGCAGGTCCTCTGTGTGCTGATCGTGGTGGAGTTCCCGGAACCTATACAGCTGTTAGCATTCATGGGCTATATGCCCTAAAAGAGCAGTTCACTGTAGGATTTCTCAAAAGTAAAAAAAGAATGGTCCAGATTTACCTAGTCCATGACATTTTATAAAAACAAACCTTTTCTTTCTAAAGCCGAAGTCCTTAAAAAGCTGATTTCATATTCTCTTAAATGGCACTATTTATGCTAAGGTGTAGATATGTTTTAAAGAGAGCTTTGTTGAGATATAAATGGCATACAACAAGCTGCACATACTTAAAATGTACACCTTAGTGAATTCTGAGGTGTGTTTATATGCATGAAGCCATCACCACTGCCCAGACGGGGACCACATCCGTCACCTCCACTGCTTCCTCCTGCCGCGTGCAATCCAGCCTGCCCCGCCCCAGGGGACCCTTTCTCCCTCCTGTGTGCAGGCAGCTTCACATCTGCTTTCTGGCACTATAGTGTGCGTTTTCTAGATTTTTCTGTGAGTGGAATCATGCAGTATGAACTCCTTTGACTTCTTTCACTCAGCATTATCATTTTGAGATCCATCCGTATTGTTGTGTGTATCAGTAATTCTTTCCCTTTTATTACTGAGCAGTATTTTATTGTGTGGCTGTGCCACGGTTTGTGTATCCAGTCCAGTCACCTGTTGATAAACGCTTGAGTTGTTTCTACTTTTTGGCTATTACAAACAAAGGTGCTATCAACATTTATGTACAAGTACTTGTATGGACATATGTTTTAATTTCTTTTGGATAAATACCTAAGAGTAGAATGGATGGAGTGTAACAGGTATATGCTTACTTTTTTAAGAAACCACCAAACAGCTTTCTAAAGATAGACTTTAAAAAAAAAAAGAGTATTGAATTATTTTATCGCACCCAACATCAAAACCTTATTATTTTCAGGAACCCACAGCTTCTAGGTAAATAACAAGACCGTATAACTAGAAGAGTATATCTCAAAAGGAAATGCTTAGGAAACAAAAACTAAGGAAAAACTTCAGCATTTATTAAATAAGCTTTATTTTTTTTCTTTATTTCAGTTTGGTTAGCTCTTGAAATTACAATACACGTTTCAACAGCTGTATGATTGTGAAATATGATGCTAAGTCAATTATTTCTTTTTCATTCTACAGACAATCCTCTGCTTGTTGTCAGGCCACCTGGTAAGTTTCTCTTCTTGATAATTTTGGCATCCTGGTCATGAAGTTGAATATTGAATATGAGATTGCTGTGATTATCACAAGTAGAAGTGCTGGATCATTTTTGCGCTTTCATAATTTTCTGACAACTTCTGTGGTTTCCTTGCACTTTTCATCCTGATCTATGGAAGAAAATGACCCGGGAATTTTTTAATAGGGCCATAGTAGTCAATGCCTATGAAAATCCATATAGTGTAGCCAATACCTATGAAATAGATACTTTGTTTACATAACCCCTTTGAATATTTTAAATTACTGAAAAGAGAGCAAAATGCATTAAATGTACAACACGGTTTTGCTTTGTTTTTCATACAAACTGAGAAAGCCCTGTTGGTTAAGTGCGAGACAGGTCTTATGAGTGGCAGGGCGTGGAGTCCAGGCTGAGGGCCGTGAGGATGGGAGAGCACGCCCCAGGAGACCAGCTCTGCCAGGACAGCTTATTTTCCTTAAGGCTTAAAGGGTTTTTGCTAACTCTGGGAATCCCTTTTTGAAATGCAAATACCTTAAATATGTTCAGGTAAAGGGAACTCCCGCCCATTGTACTTTAAGTACTAAAAAGACAGAGAAAGAGAAAGAGGGTAGAAAATCTTTGCTTAGAAAACCCTGCAAGGAGGGGAAGGCCCAGTGAGTAAGTACGGTTTCCTGGTACTTTGTGCAAAAATAAACACGTGGAACGTCATGCCTTAGCACTGTGTTCTGTGTTGTCAAGGTGGCGAGCCCATCTGGATCCCGTTTGCTTTCAAACACGACCCCGGCTACACGGACTGTCACGGCCGGCAATATGTGAAGCGGACGTGGTATCGAAAGTTTGTGGGAGTCGTTCTTTGTAACTCACTGAGATATAAGATCTACCTCAGTGACAACCTGAAAGGTAGGTCTTTGAGGCTGGGTGGTATGGAAGATATGGAAAATTTTTATTTTATCAGGTACTAAGGTGACACGGCAGGTGTATCAGATGCATTTGAGGCCTGGATCTATTGTCGTGGGTCCCTCTGCCTCAGCCTCAAACCAGTTTCACAGGCTCTACTTTGCGGAGACTAATTTTTACATTGGCACCCAAAAATATGGTTTTAAAAATCCACTGTGTCTTAGGAATGAGGTCCAAAATTCTGTTAGAAATGTAAAGGCCTACTTTCTTTGCCATTAATTCAATAATAGTAGTATGAGTAGTGTAAGCTGGAAGGACGGAGGAAAAGTCCCCTGCTACAGCGACAACTTTACAGAGAACAAGAGTAAGTGGCGAAACATGTATCAGCAGTACTACTGGTTCTGTGTCCAAAGCAGAATCACATTGTCTTCATCATGGTGGGGGCTTAAAACAAAGAATGACACGAGTACCTTGAACTAGTAACACTTTGAAATGCCACGTCTATCCAGCTGGCTATGCAAACTTGTTTTTTATTCAAAACCTGCACAACTTTTTATTCTTTAGTATATACATTTTTAAAACTTACCCTCAGCTTGTCTATATTTTATCACTGATTAGTTTTTTTCAATTTTTAAATGATTTTTTCTTGCTAGGAGTGATCGTTTAAAGACAGCGTCAGAACGTGTTCCCTCCCATCCCCCACCCTGGCGGTTTCTGTGTAGGTGCCTTTTCCAACAGCCACGGTCTGTTTATCTCTCTCTCCTTTTCTTTTGTCTTCCACCGCCACTCTTTTCCTCACCTGCTTCAGAATTCCTAGGAGAGGCTGCACAGCCACATCCAGTAGCCCAGGGTTGGGAGACACCACTTGCCCTACTGTGCAGCTGTGGTTCAGCACCACGGACAGCGCCTCGCACCACCCACACACCCTCCTAGCTATACGTGAAAATAGGTTCTTCTCTTTTTGTAGACTTTCCTGCCTTCATAACTACTTTCTAATATATTCTCTGACTCCTGTAGTTTTCTCTAGTCTTTTCTTAAAACTAAGGAGTAGAAAGATCTCCCATTTATAGGCTGAAACTGCATATAATATTAATACTGTAGTTTCCACTTAGCGAACATTCATTAAATATTTGGCATACATGATCTTGCTAAATTCGTACAACATTTATGAAATTGGTGACATAGTCGCCATTTTTCAGACATGGAAAGTACGGCAGACACAGTTTCCGTATCCAATTCAGATGATCTCCAAAGCTTGTGCAAACTCCTAAGCCAGCTGTGGCGTTCTTGGACTGTGACTGACTCATCGTATCTCCTTATGCAGATACATTCTACAGCATCGGGGACAGCTGGGGAAGGGGTGAGGATCACTGCCAGTTTGTGGATTCGCACCTTGATGGAAGAACAGGGCCCCAGTCCTATGTGGAAGCCCTCCCTACAATTCAAGGTAATACAAACAAGTGCCTCGTGTATTACACTGGGGGTGCCAGAGGAGGGTTAACATAAGGAGGAAATTCACTGTAGCTCAGCCTTTGTTTTATCATTGGAAGATGGATGTTGGGAACACTTTGGATCATAAAAACAAAGAATCAACACAATACTGCATGTGCTGGGCGTGGGGTGAGCTTTGAGGAAGCAGGGATACAAAGGACTGTATGAGGCATTGTCTCTGCTCTCAGGAACATGCTCTGCAGCTGAGAGGAGGAAAGAGGTGTGTGAAAAGGTAACCCAGAGTGAACACATGCAAGTATAGATAAGGACAGGAGTTTTGCCATATGATTGTACCATTGTCGGATGATTGTGCACATAATAGTCACTCTATGAATTCAAAGGAGGTAAATCTCTTGAGGCTGTTAAGGAAGGTTCCCAGAAGAGGCAGAGTCTGGGCCGAGTCTTATGGACTGGCTGAGTGTGCAGAGGTTGGAGCACCTTCCACTTGGGAAACGGCATGAACAAAGGTGGGCAAGGCACAGATGGACACACACAAACCCACAGTGATAGTTTCAGAAGCCGGTGTGTGAACTATTTGATTGTGGCACGTTTTGGTGAGGACAAATTTGCTAATCTCAGAGGTTACCAACTTGTAGTGCATTGTAACTTGCGCAACTCTCCAAAAAATAAACACAGAGGCTGAATAAATTCCAGCACTTTTTTTTTTTTTATTATGCACTCAGCTCTTAGTGATCATGCGTTTTCAGGACATGAGATGTTCTGATCTAACACATTTTTTAGCTTGGGAAAAAAACTCTCTAGACTGGTACATGAATTACCCATTTTCCAAGAATTAAAAAATAGTAAAATATACAAAACAGTAAAGTAAGTGTTTTAGTCACGGTTCTGTCATCCAGAGAAAAAGAACCAATAGGATCGACCCATCTATCTATTGAGGGATTTATTTTAAGGAATCAGCTCATGTAATTTTGGAGACTGGCAGGTCCAAAATCCGCAGCGTAGGCCGTCAGGCTGGAGAAGAGCTGATGCTGCAGTTCAAGTCCAAAAGCGTCTGGAGGCAGAATTCCCTCCTCTTCAGGGGAGGTCAATCCTTTGCTATTTGAGGCCAGCCCGTGTGTGGTCATCTGCTTGACTCAGTCTGGTGATTTAAATGTTAATGTCATCTAAGAAACACTTCACAGAAACAACTAGAGTAAGGTCGGATCAAATGTCTAGCCTTGACCAGTTGACACATAAAATTAACCATCACAGCAACTAATTTTTTCAGGATCTTGCAATCCCCCAGGGTTGCAGTTACGTGCGTTATCCGTATCCCCTGTGTTTCTGTGACTGCGGTCACAGTACCGGCTCTGCACAGAGGTGTGGGCCGCTCAGTACATTCGCTGTAGAGTGGCAGGCAGCCATTTATTTGGCAAAAGTAAACAGAGCCAAGGAGTGAGAGCAGTGGTTGGGTTTCCAGAAACATTTTGAGGAGGTTGGAGCAGCCCTTCTACATAAAGGGAGAAATGGTCAGAAATATTACAAGATTCTTTCCTTTGAGATAGTGCCTAGAAAGAGCTAAAAGTCCACGACAGATTCCAGGGATTAAGGATGGAGGACTGAGGTCCGGGCAGGTGGGAGGCCCGAGGCTCTGTGAGCACCAGGTGGGATCTTGTTCAATGTTGTGCCCAACCCAGGGCCTGCCCTGCGCAAGTGCTCACTAGCGATTAGCTAAAATCATCTTCTTTCGTGCAGAGAGAGAGACAGGGTGCTAATGATCACTCTCTCCTGCTCGTGCTACACACATGTGGGGACTGGATTATCCCACAGATCTTCTTGGGATAAACCTCACAGGCTTAGTGATCCCACATAAAAATGGTTCGGTTTATTTGGAAGTCACACTTCATCATAAGAGCAACTTAGCAGCGGTCTCCTGTCTGAAAAGCGCTTGCAAGGATGAGAGTTTTCCCTGTTGGCTCGTGTGTCTCTGATACCTCTTCTTCTCCTCCCTTTCCCATGACCCATCCAGGTTACTACCGCCAGTATCGCCAGGAGCCCGTCAGCTTTGGCCACATTGGCTTTGGAACCCCCTACTACTACGTGGGCTGGTACGAGTGTGGGGTCTCCATTCCAGGAAAGTGGTAACCACAGGACTGTTGCTTCGCAAGCTGGCCCGCCCAGCCCCCTCGGCTAACTTGCACTAGGGGCTGTGAGCAGAAGACAGACGGCGTCCCCAGCCCTGCTGTTGCTGCCCAGCTGTCAGGAAGGCCACAGGGTGGACACTGGACATTCTGGTCATCTTTAGTCTGGAACTCAGTCCCATTTCTTGGCCTAGAATATGAACAGGATTCAGTTTTGTTGTTAACTTTGCTTCTCCACATTTTGTGTTTATAGCAAGCACGTCTCAGAGACATCAGAAACCAGCAACTGATTCAGTGTGATTTCCAGACCTTTTAGGCACAAAATTCGGACACTTTCGTATTTCCAGGAACAGCATAAGCACACTGTGCTTGCTTTATGGAATGCTACACTCTTTCTGTTTTTCTCATTTTGGACTCCTCCAAAACTAGGTGAATTTAAGCTTCAGGTCTCTTTGTATGCAGTAGAACTGAATAACCAAGAACATCGCCAAAGAAAATATATCCTACTTGAGATTTATTCTATGGACCTACCCACTGCTAGACTAAATGTATCAAATCTTATTTGTAAATTCTCAATTTTGATATATATATGTATATATGCATATACATATCCACACTTGTCTGCAAAAATATTGATTAAAATTACTAAATTTGTACTTGTTCACTAGATAAATGTGTGTGGGACTTCTTGGATTAAGGTACTGTTCATCAGCATCTTTTAGAAGGGTCTGGGGACACGCACTCTGCATACAACCGCAGTGGGGAGGGGCGCATCTCCCTGTGGACGCTGCTGGGCTCTGGATGCCGGGGAGGCTGAGTTATTGTCGTGTCTGTACCAGATAGGGCCCACCGCGCACGGCTGCTCTCGGAGCGCTTCCACCTAAGGGGCAATCCTTCCAAACTCATGTGGAAAATGTATTTGTTGCCACTGTGGGGGCATATCCAGTATGTTTCAAGATGAATTAATCTTTTAGATCACAAATAATTTAAAAGTCCTGTTTTTAAAAATTCTTTTTTTCTTTCCTTCAATATCTACTCCTTGCAATAGAAGCATCCTGCGTCTCTTGACTGCAGCACAAGAGGCTTTATTTAAAGACACTTTATCCTGTTTTCAGAGCATGGTGTCCTTTCCACGTCCTTTCCCTCTGCAGTGCTGTGTGGCAAAGGGCTCGTCCTCTTCTCTAAAGCTGTCAGCGGGAGAGAAGCAGGTGGAGATGGGTAGGAGGCGGCCACTTCTCTGGGGCCTCGGGCCACACCCCTCTGTAAACCATTTCACTGCAGGGTGCAGCCGAGGCTGGTGGAGGGGATTATCTTCAGCACTACGTTGAGGTGAAACTGGATGTGTCTGATGGGTTTGCAGGTCGAACGCACAAGGAGACAAGTGGCTTTGCAGGGCCTTCGTGATGGGGCGTGATGTCTATTTTCTTCAAATCTCCCAATCTCCTTTCTACAGTAAACAACAGGAAAGGAAGCGTAGGCATTATGATAGCCTGGGAAAGCACTGGCATTCCTTAGGGAGATAGATCATGTGTTTCCCACATTTTAGTTTGCAAAATAGGGTAGGAGTCTTCAAGTCACTTTGGGGGCTCTTATCCAGGAGAGGAGGATTTGAGGAGGAGGTACCCTGTTTTTCTCACTGACCAACATTCAAAAATGCTTCCCGATGCCACACCAAGGATAAGATCTTCAACTATAACTGAATTTCCTGATAGCACGTAACTTGCTTCCTTTATCTCCCCTGCCCCCAAATTTCTTTCTGGTTATCAGTGCCCACCAACCTGCTGCTGGGGAGCAGAGAAAGATGCTAGAATGAGCCTCTACGGGAGGGCACCGGCAGATGGCTCGCTTCCTGCAGATGTTTCCTGGGGCAGACGTAATTCATTAGCCTGTGTGGGAGAACAGCCATTCGCTCTGTCCTACAAGCCTGTCTTGGTCATGGGGTCCCTTTGGAAGAGACGGAATTAGGGCTCTGCTTAGCGCTGCAGGCGACCTCGCCTTTGGAAGCCACACTTTTCATACATGCAAGGGCTTGGTCCCGACCCTCAGATTAGTTTGTGCTCACTGCACAGAAATAGAAAGAATTCACTGCCATTCACTCGTGCCATGATTTTTGAGGCCTGCCTGAAATTTTGAGGCTGTGTTTGATGACAGAAATTTGAACTTTTATCAAAAATAAATGTTTGCAATTTTAGAGGGAAATTAGCACAATCCCCAAATGACAAGAGCTGCCAAAACAAAAACAATGCATCTAAGCCTAGGAAGTATTATCATCAACATTTGGCCCAATTTAAGTTACGTAATAGTTCAAATGTCTACAGTGTGCGCATCAATCTTCTAGAACCATGTAAATCCTGGAAGCTACATTTTAGGAAGGCTATTGTCAGGGAGAATTCAAGAAGGAGGCATTCAAAATAGTAAGGAGTCCAAAAACTGTTTCACATCAATTTAGAATAAACTTGATGGGAATGTTTACCTGAAAAGTGAAAACTTAGTCTATTTAAAAAGGCTATGATGAATAAGAGAGTTAACCAACTCTTGAGGTCAGAAGCAGTTACAAGTGGAAAAACAGAAAAAGAAAATTCGGCTCAATATGACAAATAATTTTAGAAGAAGCCAACTATCGAGTGAGTGTCACTGGAAAATGGTGAGATACCTATCCCTGAAAACCTTTAAATATAACTGGAAATGTCTGAATTTACAGCTTAAGGCCCCTAGCCTGTTGCTATGGCCTATGACCTCAGCATGGTTTCTGCCTATTTAAAGAATTGTAAACAAAGCAAACAAAAACCCAATAGTATTAGATAGGAACCGTGTGTGATTCACAAGTCCTAAAATATTCACTATCTGGTCTTTTAAGAAAAAATGTTTGTGTACCCATACATTAGAGTTTTCTTGAGGTTTAAAGCAGCTTTAAAAAAGTCCTAATTTAAGAACTAGCACAAACTACTTAATAGATGTTTATTCCCCTTTCTCTTACTGAAATTACGGTTATTTTCTGACCATCATTCCCCAGTGCCTAAAACCTGAGCTCTGCACTTAGTGGTTGGTCCCCGGGTTGCCGAGTTTCCTGTCCGGCCGGCCCTTGCTTGTGGTGTGGGCTCGGAAAGTGCGATGCTCTTTAGGGGGCTTCCTGCATATTGAATGTCACAATTTGGTTAGAACATATTTTCCAGCTTTTACTTGATGAGCTTTGGCTTATTATTCCTCCTTTGATCTATACGAGCTACGTGTCTTGATCGGTTCAGAAGGATGAGGAATTTGAGAATGTGAGAAGGAGTGAGGCTAGAATGGGTTTGCCTCCCTCAGCATGGAAAACAGTTCGTAGCTGTTCTGCATAATGACAAAGCAATTCCACCGACAGAATGGGCCCATGGTGCTGTAACATCTCACATGTGGATGCCTTAAAATCGTCTCCGTATGATGTAACTACTTTGCAACTGGAGTGAAGAAGTGAGATTAAAAAGGTAAATATCTTCCCCACCATCCCCACATCCTGAGCCTCAGACTAGGCTGAGCTCAGTACGGTCACATGAAAACAGAGCGCACCTGTGCGTGGTGAGCAATGGAAGGTTTCCGCGCCAGGCCAGAGCTGCGGTCCCGGGACAGGAGCTGTCAGGACAGAGAGGTGCCGTCGGCTCTCAGGGGCTGCTCTTGTCTCCCTTTTCGTGAACTTTCCTCTCTCATTCTTTGTGTGCTTTGCTCTGCTCTCCTCCCTGAGACTGGCTTTCTCTGGACACACATGGTCCAAATGGCCGCCAGTCCCTAGTCTACCGTCAGGGCTGCCTTGTACGACTGTGTAGTGTCCGGCTACCGCCATGCGCAGCTACTCTGTCTGTGGGACCGTGTGGTTTGGCTTCTCTCAACCAACCGTCCAAGCCCTCAGGGTCCAGACCCAAAGACCTGGGATGAGGCTCTGGTGGGGCATGTTGGAGCAGGTGTCTCCACCCTGGTGCAGGCGGCTGCTCCTTGGGGGGGTGTCACCTGCCTGCCTGGGCCCGCCTGGGGCACAGGGGCTATCCATGTGTGGAAGGGGATGACTGACAACTCCAGGACAAGTGCACAGACAAAAGAGAAATAAAATGACAGGAAAATGAGTTGTCTAATTAGGCGACTGATAATTTTAAAATGACTTCACTTAGTATATTTTGAAATCTTACCTTATATTTGAGTGACTCAAGTGACGCAAATCAAATGTGTGATTTTTCCTAGAACCGAGAGTATCTACCTCAAGATGAGCTGAGCTCTCCCCTCCAATGACAGAAAACTGCTGGCAACTTTTAGAAAACAGATATTGTTTTCAGGTGTTTCTGAAAACAAGTTTTATTTAAATAAGGGTTTAAATACATTACACCGAACATTAAAACTGAAGGGAAAAAATCCCCAAACCAGTTTATTACTGCACATGGCCCTGGGCAGCTGTTGCAGGTTAAGTCGCAAGCGCTACCGCTAGCTGCACACTGATGCATCAGTCTGAGGCTTGTTCCTTTGCCAACAGCTTAACTCGTAGAAGGTTGGCCTCAGGTTCTGATGTTCGGACATCCCTTGGCTAGGATATGTCTGGGCAAAAAGACCTTGGCAGAAAGCCAGATGTCCCAGCACCCCACTGGAGGGAAGGGAGCCTCTCTGAGCTCGGCCCTCCTGGAGATACCATGGGGTCTTTCTTTTACTACCAGAGCCCCTGCTAGTAGCACAGCTGCCAGTGCTGCCTTATCCCATGCTCTCAGGTTCACCGGGGCTGTCCAGGTGGTGACACTCTCCTAGAGCAGTAGCTCTGCAGAGGGAGAGATGAAGAGCTTCTGCCTAACATAGCTTCTGTGATCTCAGGGCTCTGGGCCTGGCTGAAGCCACCACGTTACGGCTTCTGTTTCAGGTTTGGCACTGCCAGGCGCCACCTGCTTGTCCTCTGTATAAATGTGGGACTTCAAGACTAGCCAGTATGGCTCTTTGCAGTTTACTGCATGAAGGAGTCACAGTAGTCCAAGGTAGAAGCAGACCCCAAACGGTTACATTATACCAGCTGTGAGGGTTTTAAACTTGTGACAAGGGACAGAGGAGAAATTCCACTTATTGCAAGGAAATCCTCACACTTCAGTAAGCCACCAGCACTTAAAACCCATGAGCCTTCAGCTGATCGCCTTTAGCCAGACCAGTCTCTGCAAGGAACTGGCATGTGTTCTTGCGCTGGTCACCCTGTCACCGAATTGCTTCTCCATGTTCTGGAAGCTCGAGTACAGAACCACTGCAGGCAGATTTCTTCATATACCCCTTCACTAGTTTCTTTTTATCGTAATCACCAGGGATCCCTTGGACAGTAGTGAGGGTCTTCCCGCCGTTTCTCTTACATGGACACAGTCCTCATGCCAGGACGGAGCCCCATGCTGGCCGCTTCCCTCTCACTCCGCACCCGCATACTCGTCAGTCTCTGCCGCCCACCCGCACAGGCCAGGCCAGGGCTCCTCAAGCGCCTGAAAGTCACAGTTCCATGTGCTACCCCTGTCCAGGTGGCTGCAGGGACACTCCAATGGGGCCTTTAGGTCATCTCAGGGGTGGGAGGAGAAAAAGAGAGAGAGAGAGAGAGGAGAAAAGAGCAGAGAGAGATACCCCGATCTAGAAACCTCCACTGAGATTTCAATGGTGGTACTGAGAGAGGCCCAGAGAGCAAGACAGGCCCGGGAAGAGCCCGCTGGTCTGCAAGGGCCCGTCCTTATGCTTGGTCCTGGGGTGTTTGTTCTTATTCAGAAACCTTGGTTTCTTCTCTGCAATTCTTCTCTACCTTTGCTTGCCACAGCCTCAGTCAGACTTCCGCAAAGACGATACAACCATCTAAACAGACGTGGATGTTGTACACATTTCGTTAATGAGCAAACAAGCATTATTTACTAACTTTGTACAAGGCATCGTGATGGTGGATCAGCACCCAACAGTAAACAGATGCCACATTCAAATTTGGATAATTCAAGGAGATTTAATAAAGGAGCTATTTGTGTAGGGTGCGGGATGCCACAAGGATACTGCATGTGTGAGCTGTCACTACCTGGGGGCTAAGGGCCAGAGGAGGGAGTGTCTGGCAGAGTCTGGAAGGACAGTCTTAGAGAGAGTCCAGGTTTAGAGAAAGGACGATCTCACTAAGGGATGGAACCAGCCTAAGGCAGCCCTGCAGGGAGACCCCCCCTCCCTGTCCCCTTCCTCCTGCTTCCTGCCTATGTCTCCGCTGGCCAGACCCATCTGGAAGCCAGGCAGCAAGGAAGCTGATGGATGAGGCAGAGCGGGGTGAGGAG